>JAUNZO010003980.1:0-36716 GCA_031894775.1 Chloris gayana | reverse complement strand
GGCGGAATCACAGTTTGGCCATACACATCTTGTGAAGTGAAGTCGTTGTTAGTATTCCACCCAAGAATTAATTATTCTAGTAGTATAGTTTCGTTGTTCTTGTAGTATATGTTCATTATTCCGAAAATCTGACCGAACCAAATGAAAAATTTCAGTTAACTGAAAACTAACGAATCTGTATTATAATGCAGACTCGGTGGTCTACTAGTACTAGGTGCTTCAATTGGGAAGAGTAGTCTAGAAACTGAATTGCGGAGAATTACAAAAACCAAGGACGAGAAGTTACAGGAGGAGAACATCGCCAGAGAGTACATGCAATGTCTTCCGGCCTGTTCTGAAAGAGTGAACGACACAAGACGGGTCTCGCGCGCTTATTGGATGGATGGAAGGAGAGAAGCGCTCATCTAACAGGTACAATAATAATATAGCTAATTAGTATACGGCCGGAGTTGGCACGAGCACGAGCGGCGTCTTGCGGTGGAAGGTGAGCCCGCCGGCCTCCTCCATGCTGACGTCGTCCGGCTTCATCCCCTCCGGCAGCTTCCACTCGAAGCAGTAGAGCAGGTTGGCGAGCGTGAACTCCACGTTGGTGACGCCCATGGCCAACCCGGGGCAGATCCGGCGCCCGGCCCCGAACGGAACGAGCTCGAAGTGCGCGCCGTTGTAATCCACGTCGGTGGCCTGGAACCTATCCGGGTTGAACTCCTCGGCGTCGGGCCAGCTCGCCGGGTCCCTGCCGATGGCCCAGGCGTTGACGAAGACGCGCGTCTTGTCGGGCACGTCGTAGCCGCAGATGGTGACGTGGCGCATCGTCTCGCGCGGCAGCAGCAGCGTCGCCGGCGGGTGCAGGCGAAGGGTCTCCTTGACCACCATCTTGAGGTAGGCCAGCTTGGGCAGGTCGTCGGGGTCCACGCGATCCTTGCCCTTGCCAACCACGGCCCTGATCTCGTCTTGCACCTTGTTCAGCACACGCGGCGCCCGGATCAGCTCCGACATGGCCCACAGCATCGTCACGGAGCTAGTGTCAATCCCACCCAGGAAAGTATCCTACATGCATGGCAGATTGGCAGGTCAACAGGTTCTTATTGTTGATTAATTAAATGAAACAAAAAAAATAAAATAAAATTCGCAAGTAGTATATACCAGGATGATGCCCTTGACGTGTTCCCTTGTGAAGCGCAGCGTGCCGCGGTGCTGCTTCCACAGGTCGATGAGGACGTCGACGAGGTCGCCGCCATTGTCGGGCTTGGCGCGAGCAGGGTCCATGTGCTGGTCGATGACCATCTCGAAGAAGGCGTCGAGCTCCCTGAAGATGCGCTCGCGGCGGGCCAGGAGGCCGGTGAGGCGGTCGACGAGGCGGCCGGCGGCGTTGGGGAAGAAGTCCTCGGCGGAGAAGCTGGCCATCATGTCCATGGCCTCGTCGAGCACGTGCTGGAACTGCTTCTTGTGCGCGAACCGCTCCGTGCCGTAGATGTTGCCGAACGCCACCGTGCCGATGATGCCGTCGGCGAGCCCGAAGATGTGCTCGTTCAGGGCCACCGGCTTCGTCTTCGGGCCCAGCCCACGCAGGTGGCCCAACAGCTTGTCCACCTGCTGCTGGCGCGCGTACCACGCGGCCTTCACCCGCCGCATGCTCAGCAGCTCCACGATGAAGAGCTTGCGCATCTCGCGCCAGTACTCGTTGTACGGCGCGAACGCCACGTTCTTGAGCTCGTACGACAGCCGCTTGGGCCCCGGCGACACGGGCCGGCTGCAGCAGTCCACGTCGTGGGCCTTCATCACCTCCCGCGCCGCCGCAGCCGACGACACCACCAACGTCGGCACCGTGCCCAGCCGGAGCAGCATCACATCGCCGTGACGCCGCGCCAGATCACGGAGGTTCCGGTGAGGCAGCGGGCCCAGCTGGTGCAGGTTGCCCAGGATGGGCAGCTGCGTCGGGCCCGGTGGCAGGCGCAAGCCTTTCTCTCCATCCTTGTTATTACTGCGGCTCTTCTTCACCAGGTACACCAGGGACAGCAGCATCACAAGCACACCCAACTGCCATTGCTGCTGCGGCGCAAGGACCTCAGAGGGGAAGCCGACGACGACGGCCATTGTTCAGCTTCCTACCTTGCTGCTAGCTGTGGATCGATGACTCCTGGGCTCTCCTTGCTTTATGGTTACCGATTGGTGGCCATATTATAATGTTGCTCTGTGCCTACTTGGGGTTATTGGTTGGTGGCGACGAGGCTATGGACATGTGGCTAGATTTGATACTCAAGCATGCCTTGTTGGGATTTGCTGATTCGGAACAGGGCCGTTCATTATTTACTTGTTGCTTCTGATGAGCGTGTAATTCATCACCTTGCCTAGCGCAGAGGAGGATCCGGAAGGAGCTAGCCGTACTATACGATACACCCGTGAAAATGGGATCTTCTCATGTATTCTATTTCCTGCATGGAACGTATGGTTGCGTTGTTTAATCTTATTTCCGTTTTTCACAAGAGAGCTGGCTTTTTTCTACTGACAAGAGAGCTAGTTGTAGAGCTAGATTATAAGGTCATCAGCTAGTTAGGTGCCGTCTGGCTCGGCACTACACATGGTCATGTTTTTTTTTTTGGAGGAAACAAGTGGCGGAAAAATTTACTGATTTTGATCTCCAATTTTTTTCCCCAATGACGAACTACGTACATGTCCTGGTTTCCAGAGAAGCTTGGCCTCTATAGGGAGCAGAGAGCAGCTATGCAGAGATTACTTGTTTACATGCATTGCCCGCCGGCTCTCAAGTCTCAACACATCAGGTTCGCTATAGGAGGCAAACATTTGTAAAAAAATTGTTCTACACTGGCACAGGTTAAGCTTGACCAGCCAGTGCACTAGCTGTATGTTCCATTGCGCTCAAATATGGATTTCAGAGGTGAGTGTGCACTCCAACTAGGTACACCTCAACTACTATCTCTATACAGTAGTCTGTACCCTGGGTTACCTGTACCTGATTGATATAGCCATTTAACGCTTCTCTTGTTTTACGTTGATTCATCTGACAATCATAGGTGACAATTAACGTGTAGTACTCCCTCTGTCCCAGAATATATGTGTGTTTTTTTAGTATTTACCAGAGCTAAATTATCAATATATTAACATGAAATAATCGTACTACAAAAGTTGATTTGTGATACCTTGAAGAAGGTCCAAAACTGCGACTATGTCTTGCAGTAAATATTTTATAACCATGTCAGGAATAGTACAATCTACACAAGTGATGAGAATCTACTGTATTATCATTATTGTCCTTTGAGTAGAAATTCAGAGTTGGACATGGCATAGTATAGCCTAACCAATGAGTTTGATCTATATATATGTTCTATTCGATACTTTATGGGTTGTATGGCATATCAAAATTGAGGAACATCGCAAAAAAGAAGAAGAGAAAACGGCACTTGCTTGTTATAGTTCTTTCAAAACGTACTGTGCATGTAAAATCCGATGTGCACAGTTTATGCTGATATGTCGTTGATGGTACATACTTGAAGCTTTTCTATTTATCTAGAAACAATGAAAAACTATAATGTTGTCCATCCATTGAAATTATTCAATTAAGACCCGAGGAAATTAAATTACAAGGATTTTAGCGCCCCTTTTTATTTTGGCTAGAGCGAAAAAGTAAATCGATCTTGCAATCGATGGTAAATGTGTTTCTGGCACTAAGGGGCTGTTCGTTTTCTTTAGCATGCTTAAAGTTTTGAGGCAAAAGTTTAGTGTCTTTTTTGGGGCTAAAGTTTAGCCCCTCTTTTGCCTCACCTTGTAGCCTCAAGGGCTAAACTTTAGCCCCTTTTAACCCACATGTTTGTTTACTTGAGGCTAAACTTTAGCCCTTTAGCCCCTTTAGCCTCTTTAGGCCCATAAAACGAACACCCCCTAAGCAGCGTATGTTTGTATCATGGCAAAGACGACAGAGGAGAATCCTAAAAAAGATAAAAGACGACACAGTGAGGAGAAGGTTTGATTGTATATAGGCCGGTATGAATGCATCATTGTCCGGCGCAAGATCAGAAAATCGGATGCAATCTCAAGAACTCGTGGCTGCAAATCTGAACTTTGTCCTGTGAAAGGTAGGCTGCGGCCTACAGTTAAGTTTCACGTGCATATATGTTAATAAATATGATTATTCTGATTTCTGAATGTCGTCCTAGCCAACTCAACAGATGACCAGGCATATGCATTTCGTCCGTCCACACTATACCTCTCAATCTGCAGACTGATTTCCAGTACTGATTTATGATCGTTCCAGTGCGAGATCACGATCCAACACACGCACGCCTCTCGATTACTATTGGCGCCTGCAGATGCTGCACTGCAGCAGCTATATAATCTGTATAATCTCCATGGATCCACAAGAGACCGCGATCGAGGCGTATGCATTATATGCAAGTTGGCCCGTGTTCCACGCGTATAACTTTTCTACTACGAGCAAGTACGTTACGTGGCGAGACATATGCCCTAGGTCTGCTGCAGGATCTCGTGCCTGCCTGATGTGGTCTGTGCTCCGATCCGTGCAAGTGATTGGCCATGGCTTGTTGGACGCAAGGAGCTCGATCACCATGTGAGGAGCGATGCCACGCGGGGAGGACAAAGCTAGCGAAAATTGGTCTGCCAAACAAATTGTTGTCTGGTCATCTTGATGGATCGTGTTTCTTGCGTGTTTGTGGGATCTTGCTCTGGCGATCACGCTGCAGAGTGACTGGATCAACGTACTAAGCTAGTAATGGAGATGATGTTGCGTTGTCCTTCCTTCAGTTTGACAAAGCGTGTAATATGAATGGTTCACAGGTGCACACGTATAGCGTCTCTGGCTGTATTTTATACGACACTGAACCTTTGATCAGGTTTACCAATTGACAGTCAACTCCTCGATCGTTGGAAAATCCACCAGTTATTTTTCAGCAAGCGAGCTCTGGTCCCTGTATGCTGCCTTTTATTTCTTCCTTTTTACCCTTCATTCGCTTACTATAAAAATTAGAAGGCAGCTAGGGACCATACCACACAGAGAATGATTTTTGTGGGCATAGTGACATGTGTTTACCTTAGCTTTTTTATTATTTATGATTAAATTTAAATATTAAATCTAACTTTATAATATTAAATATGTCAGACTAGTTGTAGATATGTTGTCAAATCATAAATTGAAGTACGGAAATATCAAATTCTGACAAATTCGTCAAATTTAACCAAATTTCATGAATTTGTCAGAATTTGATATTTTAGTACTTCAATTTATGATTTTATAACATATCTACAACTAATCTGACATGTTTAATAATATAAACAGAGATTCAATATTTAGATTTAACCATAAATAATAAAAAAAGCTAGGGTGGACACGTGTCACTATGCTCTCAAGTATTTCTCCACCATAAAATCGCTAATAGATTGACATGCGAATAAACTGACTACACAACCGTTACCCTAACATCTCATAACCTCTAGCCAGTAGCACCACTCACGAATCCAAATGGTGCTCCGCTGCTGCTGCTACTCCCACCGTCCCAAAATATTATAAACATTCCTGACTATATGTTTTATGGATGTCTAGATTCATAGCATATATAATAAATCTAGACATACAAGTTATTTACAAAAATTGGAGATGCTATGAAGTGAATAACTAGGAATGCTTATATTTTGGTACGAAGGGAGTACTTTTCTTGACCCGCCCCCAGCCACAACGCCTGAGTTTGCCCAACAACCCCGTCGCCTTAGTTTCTCTATCTTCCAAATGTCTGGTGTCATACTCACTAGCTGCAGATCCGACACTGGGTCTTGGCCACTTGATTCTTGATACGTATATACTTGATCATCTCCGGGATTTGATTTGATAATTGTTTACACCAGTGCTCGATGTTAGCTCCCTAGTATATTAGGCTACAACAAAGTAAACCTGCTATCGATCTCTGCGTCGTCGTTATCTGCTGCAGCCTGCAGGAAGCCCAAGGCCGGGGTAACCACATGGTCTCCGATTCCATCCGATCCGATTATTGAATATTGATACAATATGTGAAACCTTTCGTGCGCTTCTTGCTTGTGAAAATCTCCAGCTTGTCTCCGTCGTCTGATGGGCTCTGATGAGTTGCCCACGTGAGTGTGCATGCATGCATGCAGATACCTGATGTGGGTTTGCATGCTGCACAAGCGCGATGGATTCCTCGTGTTGCACGAGTGTGCAGGTGTGTCATCACGGCTGGATGATTATTCCTCCCATTGTGGTATTTCATGCACCATAAGCCGAATGGTATTTGCAGCGGTTATTGCGCACTCACAGCAACCACGTTGCACTCACAGCCGCGGGAAAGTTTATTTTCCCATCGACAAAATGTCATCCTATCACTGATAAAATTTTAAAAAATCTTATTTCGAAGTGTAAAAATAAAATTTAATATATTTATCATGCACAAAAAGTTTTAACTCTAAATTTAATTATATCTAAAAGATATAAAAAATTACAAGGATGAGAACAAATCGACTATTCTTTCTTTTTCCCTTCTACTTTCTTCATGATTTGTTAATTTTATATCTTTTTCCACACACCGCATGTTGAATCTGACGAAGTGCTAATTAAAACCTCTAGATAATCTTAGAAAGTAATGAAATAAGAAAATGAATTATTAAATTTCCATCTGTATGCACTCCATTGCAACAATCTCTAACAGTGAACTCACCAATTGATCGCAAAAAAAAAAACAATGAGCTTACCAACTGGATCCTCTCCTCTTCTTTTTTACACAATGAAATGAAGAATCCTCATCTTTGTCTCCTCGTGTGGAGTAGCAGTGTTCAATAGCACTCGGCCAGCTGATGGTGCCAGGCCCTCTTGGATATTGGAATCCTCATTCTCCACAAGGTTATTAGTTTAGTACTGCTACTCCAAAAGAATCTTGTCGCACGAATATATGAAATCTCACGGGCAACAATAACAAGTTTGGTGTATATACTCCTAAGCACAGTGGCACACCAGCTCACAGTTCATCGTCGCACATGTTGTTCTCCCTGACATGATAACATGCAATCTAGCCAGCCAATCGTGATGACCTGCTGCCAGCATGCAGTTGTAGATATGCATCGGTCGTACGTACTATAATATAGTATCTCATTTGAATCCACAGCAAGGAGCGAGTTATATCAGCCGCTCTGATGGTTGGTACACTGTCGTGCGACAAAAAAAAAGGGACATCTTCCCATGGTCGGTGGATCCATGCATGCTCATATGCTCACGCATTAGGCATCAACATCTTGAGAGAATGCCAGTACACAGAAGCACCCTCTAGCTATAGGCCCAGCTTGTTGCTAGAGAGGATATGGGAAGAAGATGCCTTTTAATGCTTTGTAGATGCTTTGGCCAGCCACATGATCCCTGGCCACGACAATGGCTGGTTCAAATATAAAAGATGGAAATTACCATATATCCTCTTTCAAAATAAGGTGGAAATATCTCCTTTAAATCATAGAGATAGAGTAAAATTTGACTACAAACTATGCATCTAAGTTGATGGAGAATAAGAGTGAGAGTTGTCATTTGTTTTGATAGATTACATCTATCAAGTTTTGACCGTATAGAACTCAATGTAGTGACGACAAGGTTCAAATCTTTTGTTCAGAATCTGCATTATTGATGCGCTATTCAAATAAATGACAGAACTGGCTAGGAACAAAATCAAACCCAACAAGATTTAATTTGATCATGTTGAAACTTAAAAGGTGCTTACAAATATGCAGTACTACTAGTGTCATGTGCCATGTTACGTGGATCCATGATTATCAGCCGAAATGGACACCTCGTGATTCATATGGATTGGATGCATGTGCGCGTTGAATGTTGACAAGCACTACAAAAAAAAATAGTAGAGTAGTCACCAAGTTTTAGTGACCACGAAAATTTGTGACTCCTTGCTTCTTGGTCACTAAAAAGTTATCTATTGTGATTAAGTTTCAATTTTATTGGTTCTCGTATATTTCTAGTGGCCAACGTGCATGATCATTTTTATTGCAATTCGTTGCTATGATACCAATAACGGGCACTTTTCTTGTAGTGAAGATCGTTCAAAATACTGACCGAAAAGCCATGCTCGAATGAGGCAAATCACTGCTTCAAAGTTGGATCACACGGTACACATACAGTACCAACAATGGAGGAATGAGACACAGGCCGCCTATGTATCACATACTACCCATATGCAATGGAAATGCATATGCAATAATGCAGTTGCATGTGATTTATTTGGCACAGTGATTCAGATTGTATGTACACCTACGAGGGGGCTGGGTTGTACTTTCTATAGTCCAGATTTAAGAGTACGGATGGTAGGTCTGTTGGTAGTAGTCTGCGTGTGCATGAAATAGTGAAAAACTTATCCATGCATGCAATTGACCAGCTGACATGTAAAACGGGGACGTGCCTATCTACGGTGAATAGGAGTACATAATAGTCATTTATCCGCCGGTCCCTATACTATAGTATACCGTACCAACATAGGATACGTGTGTTAAAACAACGTATTGAGTAGATCAGTCCTGCTTGCATGCTTATTCGCACACCAATTGCACGAGCTTAATTCAAACTACTGTTCACTATTGATGTATTATGAGATACTAGAGCTAGATAGCAGCTCACCTTACTGCCACTAGGGTTAACAATACTATTGGAATCGCGAAAACCGCTCCCCCACGGTTTGTCAGTAACTACTTACAAAACCACTCGACTTACCACTCGAATGCGACAATCAAATTCAAATGAAATTTGACCGGTTCCGAGATCGACAACTGAGCGGTTTTACCAGGTTTACCACTAAAGCTGAGTCAAATCTGAGATTAAATGAAAATATATATAAATAAAAAGGAAAAAAATTTGCAATGACCTTTGCATATTATTTGAAACAATATTAGTCACATATTCAATACATACAACATGCATCGAAATCTCACAATGCATATAATTCATAGAACATGGGTTCAATTCTAGAAAAAAATCATTCAATATAACACATAGTTTTCAATAAATAATTCTAGAATACACAATATGGTACATACTTGGTGCATAAATAATCATTTTTTAATAGAAAGTGCAAAAATAATCATGAAACAAATTGTTTCCTATTTTGGTCTCTATTTTTCTTTATTTTTTGGACCACTTAAACTTGTTTACTTTCATAAAGTTCTTTCACCACAATTCTTTTATCTTTCATCTAGTTTTTTTTAATTTTCAAAAGTTTGAAATTTGTTTGACAGAAAACAGGTTGTCCCGATGAAACCGGACCAGACCGGTTTGGTTCGTAACTCGCGGTAACTGGATGGTCACCTACGGTTTTTCCAACCATGACTGCCACGCTCACGAGCTTGTGTATAAGTATTCGTACTATACTACCTAGTGAAAGAAAAGCTAATAGCCGTCAGAGTTATGAAACAATTTGCTGTTGGCATTATGGCAGTGAATGCCCGTCAAGTGGATCCAATTCAAATGTATACATACATTATATTGCAAGCCAAAATGTGTGAGACCAAGATTTGTACTATTTGCGTTAACATAAAATCTTAACTATTAATATTGTTAACATAAATGTGAGTACATGATTTGACCTTCGTTTACAGGGCCGGCGCTGGGGCAGGACGAGTTACGAACCCCTAGCTTCCATCATCGATGCCAAATTAAGTTACATATTAGAAGCGCTCAAGTCCATAAGTATATTTTACCTAGCGACTACATAGACATATACCTCAAGTCAGCACTGCCAGTCGTAGCGACACGATTATATCCTATTCGACTGCATTAACTCAGGAAAGACTATGTTACTAGTAAAGAGATTCGGTTGATCTCTTTGAAAGCCAGATGTGCATGGTTTGTGTATCTAACACGCGCTTCGCCTTTGTACGCGTGGAACTATGTGCTTATGTGTACACAGTAAAGAAACGAAGCAACATACACATACACGTATAGAGTTAATTACATGCATGATTTAAATGGATTGAATTACCGTAAGTCCATGCATTCCACGTACTACAATCGATCTGGAATGAAGGATACTTTTATATTACTAGTGATCATAAACAATACTAGTACAGAGGAGGAGTATATGTAGGGATCTTGTTCAAAGGGGAGCAGAGATAAAAAAAAGTTGTGTGTCTACGTCGTCTAGCAGTGGCCGCATCGGCGCTGCAGGGTAACAATGAGTTGCAGCCGAGAACGACGCCTTGCCGTCGCTACATCAGTTTACAAGCTGCAGATAGTAGTACAAGAATTCACGGCCCAATGGTCGGGCGCCATGCATGCAAGGGACCAATGGAAGGCACCCCACGCGAACCTCGCGTCCATGACTCCATGTGCACAACTCCTGCTCCTGCTTGCATTGCTCTGGTAGGTTTGCTCTCTTGCGCAGGGGCAGCACCAACCTACCCCACACAGAGACAGACCGGTGAAGCATTTTGCATCGGAAATCAGTATTAACAAATATGGCGTCGGTATTACGGAAAAGTCGGAAGTGAAATTTATTGCGATTGAAACAGGCGGTATCGAAAATATGATTATGTTGAGTATGTTTGGTAATATAATTATGTGTCTAAATATAAATAAAAAACAGTTTCAAAACACCAGTCTTCCTTTCCTTGCCTTCTGGAAGTTAACTAAAGATTTAAGGTATAGTTTCGGAGGAAAGGAAAGGAGGATTACACACATGTATAGATGGAAAAGAGGCCTACAAATTAGAAGAAAGGAGTATTTTTTGCATCAATTTTTTACCATTTATTTGAAATCAATATTATTACTTTCCATTTGAAGAGATTATCTATAATTAAAATATAGAAATACGAAAATTATTTACGGTAAGTTTTGCATTAAAACAGAAATTCGCGGAAACGATGGGAAGAGTGCAAAATTGTTTTCATTGCCACTTCCACGAATTACTACCACTTTTGTTTCCATTTCTTGGGAATATCATTTCCACATGTTGTGGTCGATAAAATTCGAAAACGAGCCCTGGTTAACCGATAATTATCATTTTTGCTTTCATACCTAGCTACTTATTGCACTTGCATGGGGGCATTTTGCTTAATGATATTGGTAGGGGCCTCCCTTGATGGTTTCCTTAAAAAAAGTCTTACATGCAAGGAGGAAAATGGCATGGAATCATGTAATATGTCACATTTCTCCTTTTTACAACTCACGCTATATATATATATAAAGGAAACATATCCAGTCACTATGAAGGCCGGTTTTGTTTTTTCTATATATTTAAAATAATTCACGCTAAAAGAAATAAATCTAAACATCATTAAACAGATTATATAAAGAAAAGATGCTATAATAGGGGCTAATTGATAATAGTTAGTAGTTGTCTTTGTAAAAGGAAAATGTGAATAAATAAATATACGAATTAGGGATGAGACAATCTCCAGGACGCGCGTCATGTCCCGCTACATCAGTTTTCACGCTGCAGATAGTAGTAGAAGAATTCACCGCCCAACGGGCGGGCGCCATGCATGCATGCAGGGACCAATAGAATTATGGAAAAATCACCCACCACGCGAACCTCGCGTCATGTGCACAACTCCTGCTCACTGCTCTGCTGGTAGGTTTGCTCTCTTGCGAGGGCAGCACCAACCCAACCCAACCCACACAGCAGGGAGGTGAAGCATTTTCGATGCGCAGCAAACTGATGCTAGATCCCCAACGGATGCCACGCGCATGGTTGGTAGGTGCGTGCCGAGTGAGCCGTCCGGCACCACCATACTATATAAATACGCACCTCGCGGTATTGCCAAATCGTCAAAAGCAGCAGAGCCAAGTGAAGTGAGAGCTCCTCTTCTTTCTCGGGCCAACTGAGAGAGAGAGACAGAGAGAGAGCTCATCATCAAATCTGCCGGTGCAACTCTGCTTAATCACCACCCATCAATTAATTAAGCACTAGTAGCTAGATAGCCAAAAAATAATGGAGGTGGATGCCGGCGCCTCGGCGGGGCTTGGCACTCCTTTGTTGCTGTCCTCCTCCGCAATCCTCAAGCTGTTCCTGCTCGCCATGACGCTCTTGTACCTCGTCCACACGAGCCGGCGCAAGAAGAGGACGTGCACAGCACCGCTCCCTCCGGGCCCCGTGCCATGGCCCCTGGTCGGCAACCTCCCGGAGATGGTGCTGAACAAGCCTGCGTTCCGATGGATCCACCTGATGATGAAGGAGATGGGCACCGACATCGCCTGCGTGAAGCTGGGCGGCGTCCACGTGGTCTCCATCACGTGCCCCAAGATCGCGCAGGAGGTGCTCAAGAAGCAGGACGCCAACTTCGTGTCCCGGCCCCTCACCTTCGCATCCAAGACCTTCAGCGGCGGCTACCGGAACGCCGTGCTCTCCCCGTTCGGCGACCAGTGGAAGAAGATGCGCCGGGTGCTCACCTCCGAGATCATCTGCCCCTCCCGCCACAAGTGGCTCCACGACAAGCGCGCCGACGAGGCCGACAACCTCACCCGCTACGTCTACAACCTCTCCGGCAGTGACAGCTCGGTCGTTGATGTCCGGCACGTTGCCCGGCATTACTGCGGCAACGTCATCCGCCGGCTCATGTTCAACAAGCGCTACTTCGGCGAGCCCCAACCCGACTGCGGCCCGGGCCCACTGGAGGTGCAGCACATGGAGGCCGTGTTCACCTCGCTGGGCCTCCTCTACGCCTTCTGCGTCTCCGACTACCTCCCGTGGCTGCTGGGTCTGGACCTGGACGGCCACGAGAAGCTGGTCAAGGAGGCCAACGAGACGGTGAACAGGCTCCACGACACGGTCATCGACGACCGGTGGAGGCAGTGGAAGACCGGCGAGAGGACGGAACCGGAGGATTTCCTGGACGTGCTCATCTCGCTCAAGGACGCGCAGGGCAACCCCCTGCTCAGCATCGAGGAGGTGAAGGCGCAGTCGCAGGACATCACCTTCGCGGCGGTGGACAACCCGTCCAACGCCGTGGAGTGGGCCCTGGCCGAGATGGTCAACAACCCCGAGGTCATGGCCAAGGCCGTGGCCGAGATCGACGCCGTCGTGGGCCGGGCCCGCCTGGTCCAGGAGTCCGACATCCCCAAGCTCAACTACGTCAAGGCCTGCATCCGCGAGGCCTTCCGCCTCCACCCCGTGGCGCCCTTCAACGTCCCGCACGTGGCGCTCGAGGACACCACCATCGCCGGCTACCACGTCCCGAAAGGCAGCCACGTCATCCTCAGCCGCACGGGGCTCGGCCGCAACCCGCGCGTCTGGGAGGACCCGCTCCGCTTCAACCCCGACCGCCACATCATCCACTGCGGCGCCAGCACGGACGTGGCTCTCACCGAGAACGACCTCAGGTTCATCTCCTTCAGCACCGGCCGCCGCGGATGCATCGCAGCCTCGCTCGGCACCGCCATGAGCATCATGCTCTTCGGCAGGCTCCTGCAGGGGTTCACGTGGACCAAGCCACCCGGTGTGGCTGCCGTCGACCTCAGTGAATCCAAGCACGACACCTTCCTGGCCAAGCCGCTGCTGCTTCATGCCGAGCCAAGGCTACCGCCGCACCTCTACCCCGAAATCATCTCCAATTAATATATTCCTACCACGCGCTAAGCAACCATATGCTGCTGTAGTAATAATCTTCTCACTCCTTTGTGTGTGTGTGTGTTCGGCGCTAGCTGAAATAATGGTTTTTTTTTCGCGCTTAGTTCTGTATGTGTTCTGCAGATCGTTGTTGCGTTTCAATATTCACCCATGTACCGAGTTATTACTATGATTTTTAATAAAAAATCCTAAGCTTTCTTTATCTTCCATTTGAGGTGACACTTGAGTTTGTTGGTAACATTTCTCCCGGTAATAAATTGGTGCTTTATTATCCAACGAAATCATCTCCACAGCATATGACATATATGATCACAGTTAGGATCACGTGTTTCCAGTATTAATTAGGACAGGCTTGACAAGGCCTAACATAACCAAAAGGTCATACATTTTGTATAATACCATGAAGTCCTGATTTGAGTTGTATATGTGATGTTTCAGAACTTCAATAAGAGAGAACACCCATATCAGAGCATGAGCGAGAGTATTCAATAGATATAGAGTGTTATGGATTAATGCCATCCATGCTGCCGGTACTGACATCCTAAATTGCAGAATTTTTTTTGTCAATTCTTAATATTTCCATGCATTCTTTTCTCTCTAGATATAAGTGATTTTACTTCAATTAAGTAAGACATTGAAGCAAAATGTCTTATAGTATTCATCTACCCTACTTAACGTATTCAAGTGGACCTCCTTTGCTTCTTACAAATAAAAATATTATTTATTAGAAATGCTCCAGTGGGCAAAGGGGTATGTGCCGCAAATATGACGTCAAAAGTTAGAAAGACCTTTTTGTTCATGATCGGATGGCTCCCATATGACAAGTTATGATTTGACATATTATACTTAAGTTTGCTTTGTTATCTAGCACACTAAGCTAGCTGTAGTATAATAACTTATATCACTTGAATTTGTAGTTATGCATGCATGTCCGCATTACTATTCACCACCCTTGTAGGGGGACCTTGGCAACGGAAGCAATCTCCGAGGATAACGGCCTTATGGTATGTGGGTTGATCCGCTAGCTAGATCCATGGTGTTTGGGCTTAAAACAATGATTCTCAACACTTGACACAGGGGTGTCCACTGGACTCATTTTGACCGTTGGACAATCTGTTGGGTCGACCCGCGCCCATGCCCATCCTGACTCGGAACATTATTTAATTATTACAAGACCGAGAGTGTATACATTGATGCATTTTTATGAGCAGCGAGGAGTGACAGCTATTGTTAGTACCAAAGTGGTACTAGTACGGTATATATAATAAGAAGAGTTGTAATATCTGATCAGGTGCTTTGGAGCAATGATGTAATACTTGACAACATCATTTTTTCCTTTTTTTTTTGTTCTTTCTTTGCAAAAGACAGCATCCCTCTTTTGATGCTCAGGAAGCTGTCTAAACTTGTTATGCGAAAAAATTGCACTTCAAGTTTCATTTAGCTTCACTAGTCTCATATATAGATCTAGGATCCTCCAATACTAATAACTAGCTGATGCGTTGTTGTCTCCCTTCCCGATGAAAATAAATCAACAAATGAAATGTGTTTGATATAAATGATTGTTGAGGCAGGCATTCTGCAGCAATCCACATCATTACAGCTAGCAGTAGTTCATTCCTGGAATCCCAGCCATCTTTCCTTTCTTTCTATATATATATATATGCTGCTTCGCTCAGGCTATAGTGGCCATCCACCGTACCGATCTCACATTTCAGCGGAGGACTTGCCAACAATTGTCTCTTCAACCCGTCTGGTATGATCTACTTGTCAAAATAAAAGCTAAATTCCCGTTCAGAAATACTAGTTGATAATTTCGATCATATATACTGTTCAACATTTGACTCTTCATCTTTTTTTCAATCATTTGTTTAAATAAATACAAATTAATTGAAGGCATGTGTAAAGCACCATTCTCGATCGATTTGCTTAACTAAATATTTAAAAATTATTATGAGTTAAAGTATTAATAGTGAAAGTAAAAAAATGTCAATTATTTGCGATTGGAGGTGACTGATTTCTGACCTCTGTCCAATGGTGTACCTTGCAGAAGCTTAATCTGTGGAACTCTGTGGGAATCAGCAGCGGGTAATGGCAGTGGACGAGAGCGCTCTCGCCGAGCCCTTCGTAGATCCGGGCAAAGATGCCGCCGCGATCATGGAGTCGCAGGCCGACACGGGGGCGCCTCCTTTTGGCGGAGCTGTCTCAACCTTAGCAATGTTATCTCAGGTAAGGTAATTCGTGATTGGGTTCGTGCATGCGCACCGGCCTGTTGACATTTTTCTTTTTGCAGGCGTGGGGGTGCTGTCCGTGCCGTACGCGCTGGCGCAGGGCGGGTGGCTGAGCCTGGCGCTCTTCGCCGTCATCGGCGGCGTCTGCATCTACACCGGCGAGCTGATCGCCCGCTGCATGCGCGCCGGCGGCGACGCCATCATGGGGTACCCCGAAATCGGCCAGGTGGCGTTGGGCGGCGCGGGGAGAAGGGCCATCGGCGTGGTCATGTACGTGGAGCTGTACCTGGTGGCCACCAGCTTCCTGGTCCTCGAGGGCGACAGCCTGGACAAGCTCTTCCCCGGCGTGGTGCGAGGGGAGCAGCTCTTCACGATCGCGGCGGCCGTCGTCGTGCTCCCGACGACGTGGCTCAGGGACCTCAGCGTGATGGCCTACGTGTCCGCCGTGGGGCTCGTCGCGTCGGCGGCGCTCACGGCGTCCCTCGTCTGGGCTGGTGTCGACGACGAGCACGGCCGTATCCTTCTTCACGGCAATGTCCTCCTCAATCTGACTGGCCTGCCGACCTCCCTGGGCTTGTACTTCGTCTGCTTCTCTGGACACTGCGTCTTCCCCAACGTGTATTCGTCCATGAAGAACAAGAGAGACTTCAACAAGGTACCGTACCCAGATCGAATTTAAATGGGCCGGAAATGCACCCTTCGATTTTACTATATACTACTTCCTTATTAAATTGTTGTTGTCGTTGATTTTTTTTTAAGTTTGACCATTTGTCTTATTCAAATGAAGTTTAACAAATTTTATATATTTTATTGGAATATGTTTTATCACTAAAGAAACTTGAAATGTAGCATATTACTTTTTGTATTTGAAGAAACTTTTTAAATAAGACGAATGGTCAAACGCCACGAAAAAAGTCAATGGCGACAACAATTTAGTAAAGGAGAGAGTACTAGCTAATTCAATTCCTCAGTAAACAAGAGATTTTACTGATTGGTCACCCCTACCATTTGTTCCCATTGCAGGTTCTGCTGTTGTCGTCCGTGCTCTGCAGCTTCAACTACGCACTGACTGCAGTTCTGGGTTACATGATTTACGGTGACGACGTGGAGGAACTGGTGACACTGAACCTGCCCTCCGGCAAGATGTACACCAGGATCGCGATCCTCACAAGCCTCATCACCCCGCTTGCCAAGTACGCCATCATCATCCAGCCCGTCACCATCGCGATAGAGGAGAAGCTGTCGCTCGCCGGCGGCCAGGGTGGCCTGACCCGGGCGGCCATCAGCACCGCCGTCCTCCTCAGCACGGTAGTGGTGGCATGCACGGTGCCTTTCTTCGGCTACCTCATGTCCTTCATCGGGTCCTCCCTCAACGTCACCGTCACCGTCCTCTTCCCGTGCCTCAGCTACCTCAGGATCTTCATGCCCAGAGGACAAGTTCACCGTGCCGAGGTCGCCGCTGTCGTCGCCATAATGGTGGTCGGAGTGTGCATAGCCGTGGTGGGAACGTACACCTCCCTCAAACAGATTATAGTCGCATTTTGAGGCCGCCCATGCATTTTTTTTTATACAATGTAACTGCACAAGGAATTTGTATTGTTTGATTAGCTATATAAGTGAGAGAGACTTGCTGTACAGATACTATACTACTTTTTTTATGTTTTAGCATGGTTATTGAATCATATGTAATGATGTGGATTTATTTTGCAATTGCATGTAATGAGGGTATGGTATACATGTGCGCTGTGGCGATACATCTAGCACCTACTTGTGTAACCAAATTTCTAAAACCAAGTAAAAGACCTTTTCTAATATATTTTCAAGTTACAGTACTATCTCCGTTCCAAAATATAAGTATCTTTTTGGCTTTCAGATATCATATTTGATCGTTCGTTATATTCAAAAAAAAAATCATCTTTCCTTCCTTTCAATCGACTGACACCATGATTTGTACTAGAAATTGTTTTTTTAGGGTTATGTGACATGTAGAAGAGGGAGGAAAATATGTTATTTATAGACTATAGGGAAAAAATTATTTTTGTAGACCGTCCGATTTTGATCTAGTGGTGATGGATGGTGATTGAACATTCCCCAAACTTTTAATCAACTGAAAATTAGCAACTCCCATTTTTTAATAAAATTGTGAACATAATTTATACATATTGGAAGATATCTAAGAATATACCAAATCATAATAAAACATAAATGATATTTTCTTAAAGTTTTGAAT
The DNA here is from genome assembly GCA_031894775.1 of Chloris gayana. NCBI lineage: Eukaryota > Viridiplantae > Streptophyta > Magnoliopsida > Poales > Poaceae > Chloris > Chloris gayana. Next base: position 18,672 of record JAUNZO010003980.1, on the reverse strand, counting down.
TAAATGAACGGTCAAACCTGAAATCTAAAGTTGCAATGTTTCACGAGGACAGTATAATATGTAGAAGTATAAGAACGGCGTTGGCGTTTAGAGCCAAATCGGTCAGTCACATCGTTGACATCGGATCACAGAGTTATCGTGAAGTTCGTCGTCTAGTGATTAACTGATTAATGGCTTCAGAGTCGCTACTCCGTGCGCAAAAGCTCTTGTAGTTTTCGATGCACGCATGCATACATGGATGGAGTTTGGTGTATACAGTAACACCGTTTTGTCCTGACTTCCTTTGCCAATGCTAAGGTGACAACTCACACCTCAAAAAGAATCTAGTTCGAATCAACACATGGTATATAGGATGTGTCCACCTCATCAGTTGCTTGCCTCGCCTCCTTTCTGTTCCTCGCTATAATTGGTTCAGGACTGTGCAATGTGTGCACAGGCCCATGATGGCGTGTGCTTAATTAGTAACTGGCAGCAGGGCGCAGCCACATACATAGGTTGGAGAGTTGTTTACACTTTGCACTTAGTCAGGTCTTACGTCCGGAACGGATTTGGCCAGGTTAGACGTTTACGTGACCACGGTGGAGCCTGTAGAGTTCAGTTTGGGGTCGAGAACTTAATTGGAGCATGTCTGGGACGCATCAGATGGGACAGTGCGTCCAAGGAAAAATTTTGCATTTTCTTAGCACATCTTCTGAATTTTCCCAACCCATTCTTCTTTGATCATGATGCGGTGATGCTGATGCTGCAACCATATTTTATTTTCTGCTCACTCTTTTAGGTAGCTTGATCAAATTTTTGTTGCCAACCGTTGCAGAGTTTAATTACGATACGTTCTTGGAAGTGTCTATTCCAATTCAGTGTCATTAGATGAACCTTTACACTTTAGTTGCAATGTAGCACACGTTATGTACAAATGTCCAACAGATAAGATCATGTGCTTCAGTATTACAGCATGCTTGACAAGGGCCAGTGTTCATAGATAGCTAGCTAGTAGATCGTATTCATACATCAAGGTGTACGAGCACAACTTCAGAAAGATAAAATGCTCATCATAGCTTGAGCGAGGAAATCTAGAACAACTATATGGATTGGAGCTCAATTCTGAATTACTGCCATCCACGATTCAGATAGTGGCATCCTAAACTTCAGATGTTGCATTGTTTCCAGGTATTGGCTACATTCTAGTGCATCTGATTTATTTTTTTCCACTGCAGTCCAGTACTTTTTCTTTTTTGCTAGTACTAGCAGTGTACTTGAATTCAGTAATATGGAAGCAAAACATTTTTCTGCACTAATTCATATATCTTACCACCCTCCTGGCTCTTTCGAAAACAAATCTTGCTGGTAAGGTAACCTTGAGAAAGGCGGCTAAAGAAACAATTTAACATTTTGTCTCAACTTTCAGCAAGACAAATGCAGTATCGAACTCTCATCAGAAACTGCTAACATGAAACACTGCGGTTTCCTCTCGATGCTTGTTTGTGCAAATTGTCTTTCGCAAATCTGAAATAACGACGAGAACAATGACATCCGCTTCATATATTGTTTATATTTTTTTTTCCAGAAGTGCTTCCCCTCTTCAAGCAAAGACGTGAATTGAAATGAGTTGTACTTGCACAGTCTCTACTCGACTTGACTGAGGGAAATGCGTCGCCTCTGCTAATTTTAGCCAGATCCTGAACATTCTGCACGCTGGAAAAACAAGAAGTGATGTGTTAAGGATCGACGGCCCCGCCGTTACCAGCCTTGACCTCCCGTGGGTTGTTTGGACAGCAGGCTATGGCAAAACAGGTTTGCCACTCAAGTCGGGGACAAGTACCACGGCTAAAGAAATTTTAAATATAACCTATAATTTTTTATATTTGAATAAGACGGATGGTCAATGTCAATGATGACAACACTTTTGGAATGGAGAGAACATGAGTGAAAAAGTGACAATCAATTGTTCAAAAAGTACAATATTCATACTAGTACAAAACTACAAACTACAAATGTCTGCTATATAAGCAAAAAAAAAAAACTACATCATATAAAGAGGAGTGGCTCATCAAATGATGTTTTTCGAACCTCTGCCTCCACAAAGTAACATAAAACCCTACGAGAATCACCCATTTTCTCTTTCTAGAAGAGAACATCTCTTGACACGCCCTCACCCATCCAAAACGACGAGGATGAGTCAGTCTCATGTACGAAAGAAAATTGAGCACATCTTGAAGCTCTATTCTCTATATTGAGACCCCTACGTTGGTCCTGAGCACAGTTCGTGGTATACACTCTCCGGCAACCAAATTTCATCAGCTCAAGGACCATTGCCCTCTCGATAAAGAAATTCGCAAATTCGATGTCTGATCTCGCTCCGCCCTGCATCAAACACAACCGTCAGGGGCAAAATACAGGTAGCTCACATAGTCACATGTAGAAGAAGGAGTTATTATTTAGGAGGTGACTTGTTTTTTTTTTAGATAATTTAGGAGGTGCAGTGAATTTTGGGTGGAGTTGTTGCACGATGCTTATAGACTAAAAAAAACTAGAATATGTAGTAGCTGCGTATCTTTGCATTAAGAAGAGTGATCAAATGACCGTACTAAACATGTACCTTGAGATTTATGTGACTCATCATGGATTTACAAGATTTCAATTGCTGAGAGCAGAAATATAATAATGATAAAAATAGAGGGAGTTTTCACGAGCTTACGTTAAAGGTTGTAGTGCCGAGCCGAAGGAAGGGACAGTCAGTTCCAAGGTAGCCCAACGTCTTGAGCTTATTGGTGGCACCGATGATGTTCAGCGATGATGGACCACAGGTGACATTCCAGATTTGCAGCATCCTGGACGACGAGATCATCGAGCTCAATCTCGTCCTCCTTCCTGCGTAACAATCTGACAAACAAAGCCAGGTATGACAGCCTCGGCAGTGAGAGAGGCCGGAATTGGTGTCGAGAGTCAAGGCCTCGATCGCCGGACAATTATCGGTCATGCTCTGTAGGACGTCCTGGAAGATGTGCCCTGCCAACCAAAGAATCCGAATCAGCTTAAATACAGTACGAGATAACCTTGAAACGATCGACGTTCGATTTTGCATTGCTGCCATCCTCAACTGCAGATTTTGTGCGAACTGTGTATGTTTCCAGGTATTCTCCTGCTACTATTCTATACTTTTAGTGCAACTGATTGTTTTCTCCTCAGTAACCCAGTATTACGAGTGATTACTTTAATTTAATAAAACACAATCTTCACCAAGTAGTAAACTCTAATACATCTCCTGATTCTTTCGCCCAAAATATAAGTTAAACATCATTAAATTTTGCTCCGAAAGCTAAGATGAGAAACGCCCATGTTTTGTATCTTTCCTTCCAGTAAATGAAAGCGATGTTCCTAGTGGTGCTACTAACATTCGTTGCTCTGCTTGCTTTTCTCAACTGTTAGCAAGATCTAAGATAAGCGGATAAACAAGCACAACGAAGTGCAGTATCCAACCATTTTTCTTCCTGGCCTACTTCTCTGAAATTGAAACTGCATTTACCTTACGTCCAGCCGGAATAATTCTTTTGTACAATGCATGGTGAGTAGTGACAGCGTCCATAAAAAAAGTACTGACAATCATCAGTAATAGTGAACTCAACACGATTTTCAGGTGTTGACATATACTGGACCTGGGCATGTTTGTGTTCTTCACTTCAGTCGACCCCCTTACCAAATTAGAAGCAACAACTCAACATGTTATGCGCACATATGCATTTCGACGAAGCAGATAACAACAGTGAGAGCAAGAACAACTGCTCTGTGTAAGACTTGAATTGAAATCAGTTGTACTTGCAGCAGTCTCTACTCGAGTTGACTGCAGAAAATGCCTACCTGAACCTTTATCAACAACATAGGGCAGTTACATCATGGCAAGAAAATACATCCGTGAGGGAGTAAAGAGAAGGCCCCGAAGGACCTAAAACAAAGAAACCAAAGAGGAGAAAAAAGGCTACATATTTGAGAAGACGGAATGTCCAGCTGAACAAGTGATTGACAAGTGATATTCGGTTAGTTTAAAACTACAATATTCACACTAGTACAAAACAACAAATGCCTGTTATGTTCCAGATGTTGGGGAAAATGCAAAAAAACTACATCATATAAAGACGAGTATCTCATCAAATGATCTAACCTACGAAACCCTGCGTATTTTTTTTAGATAATGGAAACAAAGTTTATAATGTTTCCGGCCTCTGCATAGCGCGCACAGCCAGTGTTTTCATTATTACAAAAACACAGTCATCCTACTGCCAAATGGGGAACAAAAATAAGAAGAACCAAGTCTATTATTAAACCTCCAACCATGACTAGCAAAAAGGATGAAACCCTGCGCATGAATCACCCATTTTCTCTTTCTAGAAGAGAAGATCTCTCGAGAAGCTCTCACCCATCCAAAAGGGTGAGGATAAGTAGCCCTCATGCACAAAAGAAAACTGAGCACGTCTTGAACCTCTGTTATCTATATTGAGACCCCTACTTAGCTGTTGAGCCCAATTCCTGGTACACTGTCCCCAGTAACCAAATTTCATCAGCTCAAGGACCATTGCTCTCTCGATGAAAAAGTTCGCAAATTTGACGTCTGATTTCAGTCCTTCCTATGGTCGCAGCACCTCCCAAACGCGTCCAACTGTCCCCAAACTAGAAATAATATCAATCAATGTATTAGATATATGAAGTTAACAGTACTCTAACGAGAGAATATCATGTGCTCCCAACAGATCACATTTCCAGTGTGCTCGTTAGTGATATGCAGTCTAATTGTGCACTGACAAATTCTGAAAAGAAATATGGATGTGTATTTCACATTGTCTTCTATAGTATCTTGTAAAATTGAGAAGAAACAATAACTTCCAAAAAGTGCAACAAAAGGAGGATATAATAACAAGTTGCTGATCTGAAATAAACAGTTGCAACCCATTACTATCCATATTACTACTTTTTTTCTTTTTTGCTGCCTCGTGGATCTTAAGGTTCACGTGATATATTATATGAAACCGTGTGATGTTCATTTCTTATTAAAAAAATATTTTGGACGTTTTTTTAGTACATCTTGTGGGTGGTACACCGAAGCATATAATGAGTGTCCATGATATTCTCTCAAAACTGATGAGAAACGAATGCAATAATATGACTATATATTTGCCACTATTACCTGAATGTGGATCCTCTCTAAGCAAGGAAAACATCTTAAGCAGCTTACGACAAACTTCAAATTCGGCTCCCGCATCACCAGTGCTAAGATCTTCACGGTGGGGAACTGCTCCACCAAGCTGACCGGAACCATGCCCTGCGTCAAACATAGCAACGGTCGATCAGAAGCGAAATACAGCTCACATGTAGAAGAGGTCTTATTATTATGTAGGAGGAGACTGCTGGGTGGAGTTGACCAATTAGTACCATGAGTGGTGAGCTTGCCAATCTATATTCAACTCATCCCTTTATTACAAAAAAAAAAGATGGAATTTGACTACATTGTGGCCTGTTGGAGTGGAAATACTATAATTCTTTCTATAAAGAACTAGCACTTCATGGATATGGAGTTTAAAGTTTATTTGAGAGGAGGTATGTCACATGCACCACGCTATCTACAAAACTTCAATATTTTAGTGTGAACTCTGTATTGTTGCAATATCAACAGGCATAGGAGCTTGTGCATATATCCATTGGTTTTGAATTCAAGCAAAAAGGTATCATGAGAGGTAGAAATGAGTTAGCACCGGATGTAAGCGTATATATAAGACTAAAAATGCATGGCACCAGTGTTACTAGTGCTAACTTCATAAGCACTCAATGTCTTGCAAATAGGTTAAATCATATTGTTATTTTGGATTACAATTTTTTGATGCATATAGCCCTATTCCCTCCCTTGACATTTGTAAGGATTCAATCGTTGGTAGATAGAAATGAATTAAGAGCACTGACAAAGAAGCTTACGTTGAAGGCTGCAGTTCCGAGATGAAGGATGGGAAAGTCAGTTTCAAGGTAGCCCAAGGTCTTGAGCTTGGTGGCACCGGTGACTCTCAGCGATGGGCCATAGGTGACACGATGCAGCAGTAGCCGTTCCAGATTTGCAGCATCCTGAATGAGGAGATCATGCAGCTCAACCTCGTCCTCCCTCCTGTGACACCATCTGTCCAACAAAGCCAGGTATCTCAGCCTCGTCAGGGAGAGACGCAAATGGCGGTAGCCGGAATTGCTGTCGAGAACCATAGCCTCGATTTGAGGGCTATGATCGATCATGTTCTGGAGGACCTCCTCGGAGATGTGGACTTGTTGGAGACAGAGGTGCGTGAGGCAGGGGAAGGCAGGCGAGCAGCCGGCCTTCGGGAAGACGCAATTCTTGAGATCGAGCACACGGAGCCAGGAGGATCGGAGCGCCGAGGCGGGCAGCTCATGGTGGCCGGGGACGAAGGGGCAGTGGAGGACGAGTTCCTGCAGCGCGCCGAATAATGGCAGGCGGAACCAAGCGTCGTAGTGGAAGGCGTTGCCGTGGAGCGGGAGGTGTCTGAAGTCGAGGCGGCGCGCGGGGCCCAGGTGAGCGGCGACGATCTCGAAGATGAGCTGGAGGCGTTCTTCCTGGAAGAGGATGTCGTACACGTAAACGGTGTCGTCGAGGTTAAGCGGGGCGGAGCGCCAGACATGGCGCCAACGGCGGGCGAGGACGCCCGCGCGGGCGCCCTCCTTGGCGCTGAGGAGGGAGACGATGGAACCCAGGAGGCAGTTAGGGAGGCGGCTGATCACGTCCTCATCATCAACCATGGGATCCATGACGATAACAGGAATAATCCAGTTGATTAACGCCTACTTACGGGCCGAACTTGTTATTGCATTGCGAATAATCCTGGTCCGATTTGTATAAGGTCGACTTAAAAGACAGTGCTCCTCTTTTTTTATTATTTTTAATAATCAGCTCCAGTGCTCCCTTGGAAAACCAAGCGTGTCACTATTACAGCCAGCCACGTTTCATTGACGAACATATGAGCCTCGAATGAATTCAACTCAACACGCTCTGTTATGAATGAAGGACTGGTCTCATTAGGGAAAAAAATGTGATTTTACATAAAAACCCGATTTTGATTTTGATTCACTCAATCGTCCTTGGCGTCTCGCACCAGCTGTCTGTTTTCCCTCCTCTCGGCTAGCATCGATTTGGTTTTCTCCAGCACACCAAAGAAAATTGACCCACCGATACCAATCCACAGCACTCGTGGCTCAATGCCCTGCCATGTCCCAACAGAATCCGATGCACCATGACATACAACACATATATAGGGCATTAAAAAATTAGATTCCAAGCAGTTTATATCAATCAAAGTTTACCTTTAGGAATGCCTTGGGGCCTTCCTCCCTCAGGATTGTCTGAGCACAGCTTACTATTCCAGAGTATTGTTTTCCTTGTCCCTGGAATTGTGATCAACGTGGAAATGATCAGAGTGGATTTCAGCTCAGAAAGCTTAACTGAAACAAAGGCTCACCTGAACCATCAATCTTGTCTTCATGACATCCAGGGGTGTCGTTATAGCTCCAGTAATGGCACCTTGAGAAAAAGAACAGAGTAGAAGGAAACATCTTTAATCAGAAAGAGGAAATAAAGAATATAAGAGAGGGCAGTCAGGTGACCAGGAAGCAACATAAGATAGAACTAGACTGAGAATTTCATTCTACCTGCAAAAGCTCCAATTAGAGCATTCTCTGCATCCTTCAAATCCCTCTTTGCCTGGAAAATTGTGAAAAGTTAAAGTTTGCCTGGCCTATAGTTTATGAAAAACTAAAGTATGAAACTATTTCTATGTTATAGCGGGCTAAGTGATTGGCAAAGATGTTGAAAACACAACCAAGTTTTGGCTGTGCAACGAGAAACATAGGGTTACTAATGCTTTTAGCTCTGAAATTCTACAGTGCCTGTGGAAAATAAGAAACAGTATTTGCTTTCGAACTTGGGCTGGCAAAATGCTTATGATGTGTGGTAGAAGATTCTGCCGATGCTGAGAAATTGGAGGATACTATGACCAACAAAAGATGCGGAGAAATACACCATCTGGCCACACAAGCTGGAAGAACTGATCAAGCAACAACAGAAGCTAAGATGAGCAAGGATGAGAATCCTGGATACCGAAGAAGAAGGTGATGAGAAATGGACCCACAGAGGAAGCTATGCACAAGAGACGGAAGAGAAGTGGAAGACCTGACGATGGTAACCCTCTGTCAGGAGAGCGAGAATGGCTTACATGACTTTGAAACAGCAAACTGAAGTGCTTGTAATAGTAGAAATTTGAGTGAGTTTCAGGTGTCATTGCAGAGCGTACATTGAAACCTGCACTACACAACGATGTCCAGATTTGATGCAATGCTAGAGTGCTGACAAGAAGACCTTCTTGAACTCTTAAAATATAGTTTATAAAAACTACTACTTTACAAAGACCCAAAAAGGAGCAAATGGTTAAGTTATTCACAATTCAGTTATTGATAAATGTGACTACATGTCGTCATCTAAATGAGACATTGACAGTAGGACACATCAGAATTGCATTGCACTCAAACGATAAGATACCAAAAAATCCTAAATGCTAAGTATGGAGAGAAAAGGATTTAGCCCTGATGCGACAATGCTTGATCCTACAACAATTCAGGAGTGGTTGCATCCTTGGATGTTTTGTAACGTGAGTAGTTATCCCAATAATCATAGAAAATTACCATAAGCTTGTAACCGATTCGAAGCTGCTCATATATGCAGAACTGAATGGCGTCAAACGGCAGATCTCGAAGTAAGAAGGACCCATAACCCTACAAACCAAACCAGTGTTAGGATTGGTAAGGTGACATGATTTATGTTTGGTGGCATAAAATTAATTTCAGATCAGCAGTTATCATTCTACAATGAAAATCTAATCATACATCAGTTAGCTAAAATAGACTAAGTAAGAGGTCAGAATATACATACAGCATAGAGCCCTTTGAATCCTTCTTTAGCAACAATGAGGCGAACAGCATCGGGAGCAGATCTAAATTGGCCAGTTTGCATTCTTTGTTTGACCACCTGAATGAAATGAGGCTTAATTCTAATGCACTACAACATAGTAATGGAGTAGGAAAAATATACCTCTGTAGGTACACGGACAAGAGACGCAGCAATGCCTCCAATGGCCCCTGCAGTCTGAAGCATTCGTATTTAGCAACATAGCTAATATAAATCAATAAGATGCAACAGAGACTAAGCATTCATGGAGAAGTTGGAAATTAGTATCCTTGATAGTTTAAAGCCAGAATGCAATAGATAGCCTAGCAGGTAAAAATCAAATGTTACATGGTATAAATAGCAAAAATCATGCAACAAAATCAGTGCTAACTTACAAAATGTGCAACTGCACTCAAATTTTCAGGCAGCGTATCTAGAAGTTTTCTTTTGGTCGGTTCATAAACTCCCACAAATATTGCAGACGCCCTGTAATAAGTTACATATTAGGATTGATAGTACATGGTACAGTAGAATCCAAAGAAGGGTAAAAGGTTAAACTGTGGAAGTAGACTTTTTAATAGGTGCATGGTAGCTGATGAAACAACACTCATTTGACAATAGCTTTGCACTGTATCACGAAGTATTTTACATATTATTACTTCAATATAGCATCAGACACGAACCAAAGATGGCAAAACATTTTGGAACAGGAACATACTATGTTAAAATCTTGCAGCTTGAAATTACTTCAACATTTTAAAGGAAACGAGCATTTCCAAGTGATCTAACAGGTGAAATGTGACGAAGAGGTGTTATGTACTAACGGGAGAACGCCAGCCAGATTTCCAGCTAATCCAGAATACAAGCCTTTCCATTCAATTTTGCTTCCACCTCGAGCAGCCTGTAGAGATCATAAATTTCAGAAATCATGTACACTGAATTCAAAAATATGCCAGTAACAATGGTTATGTTTGACCATGAGTGGAAATGTGGAATTGGGTTTATTTTAAACCACAGGAACACTTAGATACTGTATGAACAAGAACATAACTGCTCCAATATGTAGATATCTTTTCTTCTTCTTTTTTTTTTGGGGGGGAGAGAGATGGCAGGTGTTCTGCCTTTGCATTATATCCAATATTTAGATATCACAACTGAAAATAAAAGGGGCAATTACAGGGCCAACTTACTTGTAGCCTGGTCTTTATAGTGTCGATTGGGTACAGGGCTGTTTCCACCACAACGCCAGCAGTTCCTCCAGCTATGCTGCCCTCTGAGAAGACAAAGTTAGACATTGAAATCAGCTGCACCATTTTATAAGAGCAGCAAAGACCTTAGAAGCCCAACGATACAAGTACACAACACAAGGCCAAAAACTAAAGAAACCATCTGGTCAATGTAACTATGAGACACAGAACTTTACATTTAGCCGTTCAGCAAAGTCCATATTATACCTCAACAACAACAGAATTGTACGATACAGTTTGGGGGTGTTTTAGAAATTATTGAGCTTTCTAGAAAGTTTAATCCCAGCATGAATTTTGTCGAACATTATTTGCTAGAAAGAAGAACTTGCAAGAGCAAGCTGCCAGCCCGAACAATTTCATGGAATATGCTAGTTCTGTATACAAAGATTTAGGAACAGGAAGGAGAGAGGAATCAGTTTTATCGTGGGGCCTGCAAAGAAGCTTGCTAATTGATACCAGAGAGCACAAGCGACCACAGAAACCGACCACATTACGGTACAGAGATCCAGCAAAGCGAATTACTAGAGACGAATTGACGCACCGAACAAAACCTGAAGGAAATTGAACGGCTTCTCTTCTCCACCTTCGCCCATGTCTGCTCCGGGCCAAACTCAACGAGGGGACAGCACTTCGGTTGAGCCCAAGACGAAATTGGCAAGTGAAGTGGAATTAGTACTCCGCTGCGAAGAAAAAAATGCCAGCTCCGAAAACTACTCTTACACGATTCATCGAATCAGGTTGGGGGATTCCTTACCAGTAAGTGGGTCAGGAAACAGACGTAATCCGGAAGACCAGTGCAAGCGGACGCGAGGACAGGGGGTAGGTGGCGACGGCACAGCAGCCGGCGGCGGGCAGGGCGAATTCGGGGTTGGAAGGTCAGAGCTCGGGGTTTATCATCACTTCATTATCAGCAGCCAGCAGGGGATGTGAACAAACAGCAATTGCCTACCTTTTGTTTTTGGAGACCAAACGGGCTGCACGGCCCGGATACGGAAAGGCCCGGCACGTGCCCCCACGGGCCCGAGCGTTGGCCCGCGGCACGGCACGAAACAGATTAGCCGGTTTTTTTGCAAAAAAAAACTCTGTTTCATCTCAAATAAACTTTAGCAATTCATCTCAGAATAGATGACCAGAAATATGCGCGCCATGCTAGCCGGTGAGAACAACCCGCAATTTTCCAGCTTATTATCTGGTAGTGTTACCAATTTACAGAACAAGTGTGTATAGGTGTTGGCCGGTATTACAGTAAAGAATCGTACAGTAGTCTCCACCTGCTATCAATTAAGGAATTCTCTCTCTCTTCTTCTTCTTCTTCTTCTATGGATTAATTAAGAAAACAATAACCGATGATGGATCTGTAGCACCGTGTGTGTGTGTGTATACGTACACAGTAGAGTCATCTGGATCGATGGACCTGTACTCAGTGGTGGATGATTGAATTGAATTGAATCAGTGGATGCATGCCCCCGGCACGGTCCAGTTGGCAGCGTGCCTGGCCCAATGCGGCATCCTGGTGTACCTCTTCCAGTCGTCGAGCACGGTCCTGAGGTCCTTGAGCTTCCTGCCGAGGCCGACGCAGCAGTTGGCGTGCATGGTGCAGATCTTGCCGAGGTCCTTGCCGTGGCTGCAGAAGCCTCCCATGAAGGCCGGGTCCATGTATCGCACCCGCAGGCCCAGGTCGGCGACGAGGCCCTTCTTGATGGCGTTGAAGACGGGCTGCTCGTTGAGGCCCGGGAAGGTGTTCCGGGCCTGGTGCCAGCGCCTGGTCATGGCGATGGTCCGGTTGTTGGGCCTGACGTGGAAGAAGCCCGTGTTGGGGAAGTTGTTGATGTTGTCGGGGTCGCCGAAGAAGGCGTCGCTGGAGATGCTCATGTCCGCGTACACGGTGATGTGCTTGAACGGGTTGCGGAACCACATGACGTCAACGTCCTGAATTATTATTATTAACTAAATATAAATAAAAGAGAGAACTGAAACAATTCGATGAGAATCGAGAGATATTATTATTAGTACGGTGAAGAGGAAGTTGTATCCCAGCTCTAGTACGCGTCGCTGCAGCTTGAGCTTGCTCCACACGAGCTCCAGGTACTCCTTGGAGAGGAAGAACTTGGCGGAGGTGAAGTCGATGCCGGGCATGGTGTAGAGGTAGCAGTGGCGGTGCACGGCCTGGCAGCGCGCCATGGCCGTGGGGTCCATGGCCACGATGAGCACGTGGTCCAGGAGGTGCGCGATGCCGTCGCCGATGTGGAAGCTCTCCAGGAACAGGTCCAGCAGCGCCGCCCACGCGTGGTTCACGCACGTGATGATCACCGTCCGGTCGTCCGCCGTCGCCGCGCGCGCCACCACGGAAGCCAAGCCACGGAACTCCTGATCCTCTTTCTTCTTCACCTGCTAATTCACTGATCAGTGTTTCTTAATTATTTACTCCTACTCCTCTCTCTAGGCGCGCGTTGACTATTCTCCTAAAAAGATGTTTTTTAAAAAACAAAAGGAACTGCTTCAGATCACAGCAAAGCAACGAAAGTTGAGTGAGATGCAATAAACCAGCAGGCACGTCCCAAAACCTTGTTCAATCTAAAAGCACACCCAGGAATTCAAAAAAAAGAAAAAAGAAACATACGCAGCTGGGAGCAGGGAAAATCACTGACTGATGAGCAATTCATCAGCAACGACTGAAATAATAATTCAGATTGCAACAAAAAAAAACGATGATTCACCTCTTGTTGTTTGTGATCGGCGCTGGACGGTGGCAGGCTTCTTGTTGGACCAGCGGCGGCGGCGGTGGTGGTAGCATGAGGCTGCAGCTTCGTGAGGTTACTAGTCCGGTCACCGCCGGCTGCCGCACCACCACCTCCGGTGATCACCGGACTCGTCGCGTTGTTTTGGTTCCGGCCTCTCCACCCCAGGAACTGCACCGGCATGGTGGGGCGGCTGCGGAGCTCCTCGGGGCGCTGCTGCAGGAGCAGGACGACGGTGAGCGTGGCGACGCAGCCGAGCACGAACGAGGCCGCCTGCCGCCCCGTGGCCTCCGAGACGACGCCCTTGGCCATCTGCTCCTCTCAACCTCGATCTCAATGAATGAATGAATGAATCAATCACTTCCTCGATCTCCTCCTAGGTAGCAGTAGCACGCTTGAATGGTGACGTCGTCCTTCTCCTAGTAGTGCTGTGGCTAGTGCCCCAACAACGGAGGAGACTGGAGAAGTGGAGGGAGTAGCCGAGCTGTGCCCATCGCGCGCTCCGCTTCCTCCCTTAAATAGGAGGGTAGAACGGTTCCTTGGGATTTGCAGACGTAATCAGTCCTAGATGGCAGCAGCTAGGCCAAGAAACATCCAAAATTTGGCAGTGATTGAGAATTTAGAATAGGCCATGACTTTGGGGCTTCCTCGTATAAATATCGCACCACGCACCGATGACTTGACGTATATCGGTATACTGCTGTATATATACTGCTGGAGTATTCAGGGGTAGTAATGTTTAATTCTGTGCATGGGAGTCGTATATATATATATATATATATATATATATATATATATATATATATATATATATATATATATATATATGTATAACTAACGATGGGAATAATCGGCGTGGGAGTTGGTGCCGGCCGGGGAGTGAGGATCCCGACGGAATGCTGCACATGACATTTTTCTTTAGATTATAATGCTGATGCCATATCTACTATAGTACCAGTAGTAGTATGTATCTAGAGGACGACGACCCGTGGCTGACGGATCACAAGCCATGAGGAATTCCATTTTCATGGTCAGTTGATCAACGGGGGCAGAGGGTAACAACGGAGCCACCTTTATTGGCGTGAAGGTGACGTTGCTTTGCTTCGCCGGATCCGGACGGGATGCTTAATTCGATGCAAGGTCCTTGTATGACGACTGTTCTATCGGTCCGAGCCTTCTCAGGTTACTTCTTGAGTTTTTCGTCCTCCTTCGTCACGGGGTCCGCGTTTAGACCGGGCGAATGAAAGAAAACGATGCGTACTGCTCTCTTCTCACTGAATTCGGGAACGGTAGACCATGTGCTTGATTTCTCTTCCACTCCCCCATGACTGAAGACGATGCTGCCAAAAAATTCGGTTTGGATCATATGACTGAAGAGGATAGGATGTGCTAATTTGGTCAGGTTGTATAGAGTCTGGAAAAAGGGCCCATAATAGAATGCGAATGATGACTTCCTTTCCATCTAGTAGAAAATATCACGATGACGCGGGCACAAACAACGCAGATCGAGATCGATCAAGTGTGTACATACACACCACCTGTGTATATATTCACAGTGTCGTTGCTACCAGTGGCACGTAACGCTCTAATCAGTGTCATTTTGGATGGTATTCTTAGAAACCCCTTCGCTGGACTTTTCTGCCTCTAGTAGTGCAACGCACATGATGAACTTGTCAAGCGATGTTGACAGGTGCCATGTGGCGTCATCTCTTTGCTAGTGCTGTCGACGACATACAGAAGGTTCGTACTTGCTAGTCAGTGCAGTACTTTGGCTGGCTCATTAATTCGATTTCGGTACTGGTTAGTAGTAGGAGCATATTGCCGCACTAATAATGTTGGAGCCCAAGTAGCTGGAATTGCCATATGCATCATTGATGGGTTACTCACCAACTTAACATGTTAGGTCCTTCTCACCTCATGTATTACTTGCCACGGCTCAACAGTCCCGGTCCAAGAAAAAACTGAACCTTGTCAGTTGAGATCCATGAGTTGTTGTTCACTCCGTGTTTTAATTAGCTAGTTTCATAGAAACGGCTCAATTTACTGAAGATCACACGGTCGGTATCAGTATCAAACCTTCCACATATATATCAGATCAACTGAAGTGAACAGAACCGGATGCACTGAAAAAGGAAGAACACGAGACTCAAGCGAGGCCTTGCACAAATGCAACACGTCCCGATCGAGAGAGTCTAGTATAAGTAATATTTACGCGGTGTTATTAGCACACAACTCACCCCGTCGCGTCCCCTTCTTCAAACAAACTGCTAACAACACATCGTCAGGTAGGTCGCAGATCGCTGTTCTATGCCCGATCAGTCTGCCGTTCTTGCTTACCGCCAAACAGGGCAACCCTGACTTCCCTGCACTTTGGCGATAATGATGGGTATAAAGAATTTGCTTCACGACGATCTTTTCGGTTCACTTGCGTCAAGAACTTCGCATGTATTTGAACATATTTCGTTTGGGTTTCTTTGCACTTTATACTTATTGTTTGCTTTGGGCTGAAAATATAAATCATTTTGTCCCAAATTATTTAGGAGTCGATAAAGTACTAGTACTGGAACAGGAGAAATGAATGCAATCATTGTGTGGGGCTTGTTTTAAGCTCGAGGAAACAGTGGATCAGGAGGAGGTACTCTTTCGATTCCTCTTCAACCAAACACTGCATTTAAGATGGAGTCGTACTCCTACAATAGAGTCCCCCATGGAGGTATACTGCTGTCAAGGCCACGTATGCCATTTTCCATTAAAAATACATCTATATATTTGAGATTATTATTTGGGCATGAAGGTACGGTGCTACTAATATTCTAAATTGGCAATAATTCAGGTTAGGTTATCGGTAGCAGGGCTAATCACTGTCCTATCATCTTATGAGAGGACAGCGACCGATGAGGTACGGATTGTTTGGCTCATTTTGACATCGCATACATGTTTGTGACTAAAGTGCACATGTTGTACTTTTAAACCCCTTTCGGAAACAAAATCTGGAAAATATCTACCTTCTTCATCAACTTGAGTTTGGATTTTCGAGAAAGAAAATCTTCATCAACTTGAAATCCTCACGGGCCTATAAGCCCTAGCCCACCAAATAGCAAGGCATTTCGGCCTAGGTCAGAAAGCTTTGGGCCTTTACACTAATAAGCGAGAAGAAATGATATTGCGCAGCAGCCCAGCCCAGTCTATTTATTAGCGAGATAGAAACATTAGTCCGGCCCGGTCCGCTTGGTGAAACTAGTGGATGGCTAGTGCTGGCGGTGGCCAGCGAGCCCGCCCGCGTTCGAGCGCCGCTGGACGCGGTGCGTCTCACCTCGGGGATTTTCTCCGTCTCTCCAGGCTTCGGTCTGGATAGAATAGGATGCACACGCGCGTCGCTGTTCGATGGGATCAGTGCGTTTCCGCACACTCGAAGCGATTTCAGATCCTTCCAATCACTAGATCAGGCGTGTGCTTGAACGCGCACGCGTGTGCGTGCGTGAGGTGTGAGTGTGGTGTGAGTGGTGTCGTGTGCGTTCGAAATTGTATCCTTCTCAAAAAAAAAAAATCAGTGTTCAGGCTTACTCCAGACTTGATGTGGATGGGAATCTGAGGCAAAGGGAGAAGTGATGGAAACAGGCGCTGTTGCACTCATCTTTACAGGGAATATATAGCTAGTAATGATAAAGTTGTGTGTTGTGTACTACATACATACATAACTTAATTAACGATCCTCGGCTCCACTAGCTAGCTACTAGTATGTTTGAAAAATGAAAAGAATCGATGCTCCTTCCTTTCCTTATGACCTGACGAGCGAGAGCAAGAAAGAAGAAAGAATAGACAGAGAATGTCGGGCGGAGAGAGAGAAGGAGAATCATCAGTGGATGCAGATTCCGGGGAGCTTCCACTGGAACTTTCCGGCGCGTCGCTCGTCGGCGGTGCCTGCGGTGTAGTTCTTCCAGACGTCGAGGACGCCGCGGAGGTCGTGTAGCTTGGCCCCGAGTCCGACGCAGCAGTTGGCGTGGAGCGTGCAGATCTTGTTGAGGTCCTTGCTGAGCTGGCAGAAGCCGCTGATGTAGGTGGTGTCGAGGAACTGGATGGTGAGGTCCAGCTTGGCGACCATCTCGTGCTTGATGAGGTTGAACACGTCCTGCTCGTGCTTCCCGAAGAAGCGCCACCGGCCCTGCTGCCAGGCGCGGTAGAAGTCGATGGTGAGCGGCGAGGAGCGCACGAAGAGGAAGCCGCCGTTGGGGAAGTTGCGCAGGCTGTAGGGGTCGCCGATGAACACGTCGCTGGAGATGGCGATGTCGGCGGCCATGGAGATGTGCCGGAACGGGTCGCGGAACCACATCACGTCAACGTCCTGCAATACAATTAATTAATCAGCTGTTGATGATTATTCCTTCTTTTTTATTTTTTTTGAAACTCTCCTTCCTTTCTCTTTCTGCAACAGATGGCTGTTCTGTTTTGGTGTTTGGCGCCGACCAGAGAATTTTACTTGTTTGCCGGGAATATTTCGTTTTGTTTTCAGTAGTCGGCTTGTGCGAGAGAGAGAGAGAGAGAGAGAGAGAGAGAGTGACAGATGCCGATTCCAAACCTATGATTTTCAAAGTCCAATAAGCGGGTCCGGGGTCGATGATAACCCCGTAACTAACGAAGCAGCAAGCTAGCTAGCGAGTCACGGGATCAAGACTCAAGAGTGGAGGAAGAAGAATAAAGTACTACTAACCGTGAAGAGGAAGTTGTATCCGAGCTCGAGGATCGTCTGCTGGAACTTGTTCCTCCCCCACATCATCTCGAGGTAGTCCTTGCTCATGAACATCTTCTCGGAGCGGTAGTCCACGCCGGTGGTGCGGAGGAAGTAGCAGTGGCGGTGCACGGCCTGGCAGCCCTCGTAGGCGGCCGGGTCCATGGTCACGATCACCAGGTGCTCCAGCAGCCGCGCCACGCCGCCCTCGCCCAGCCGGAAGCTCTCGAAGAAGAGCTCCAGCAGCGATCCGGGCCGCGTCCACGCCGCGTTGATCTGCGTCATGATCACCGTCCGGTCCTTGGTCGCCGCGCGCTGCAGAACCTCCTCCAGGTCGCCCCAAGGGGAAGGAGCCTGCATTCAGTATTTGTTATCATTCATCAGCAGTCGGGATGTTTGGTGCACCTGTTACCTGAACCTGAACTTTGCTAATCATGAATACTCGGTTGCTAATTTGACGGTGGTACATGCATCGGATGCAGTCCGATTCTGACAATTGATTTGGAAAAGGGACGCGTCACCTATACACGCAGTACAGCGTGCGACAGATTTGGCACGGCCGGGGAATGGGGCCGTGGTGCTTTCGTCGGTATCGGCATTCAGTACGCCCTGCAACTACTGTATGTAACCGATCCAGGCTCATCAATTCAATTCCATACCGCGAGCAGCAAGCAAATCAGCATGTGCCTGCAATCACTCGCCATCTCCCATGGCCATTGCTCTGCTGCTACCTGCTGGTAACGTGAGCACGGGCAGGCAGTGCTGCGTGGGTGTCGCCAACTGGGGGCCGTCCGATCACAAACTGGACCGGCCGCTTCTTCACTGCCACGTGTGGCGTCTGCACTGCAGTGCGACGGCTGTTTGTATGCCATGCCGACAGCAGCTACAGGGAGATTAGGAGAATTTAGTAATGCGTCATGTGATGAGTCATTAGGCCCTTTCTATCCTCTCCTCTGTGCTAACACTAAAGTAGCATCTGGA
>JAUNZO010003979.1:0-23406 GCA_031894775.1 Chloris gayana | reverse complement strand
CATCACTATTTGATAGGCCTTTTTTTGTAAATTTGTAAAATTGGAAGGTCTTTGGTGTAAAATAAGAGCAAGCAACTTTTAGCTCGGAAGGGAGGCACTTGACAGCACGGGAGGGGAGGAGATGCGAGATTAGCTAGGGTTTGGAAGATCCATTCTATATGTGTGCCCTCGCTATGGTGTTATTGGGTTGTGTTGCGTCCTGCTATGGAAAATAATATTGGTTTGAAACAACTTTTGGGTCTCAACCAAGCCACCCCCTTACGGGTCATGCTACGGTCTTGTCGGGCCTCTTCGGAGCCACTTTTCCAAGTTGGGTTGTGTGCCGGTCCGGTTGCATAGGTATATTCACAATCCTACCATTCTTATCTTCTCAACATCTTCTACGCATGAACTACCATGGAGATGACAGACCATTCTTGCTCTCTTCACATGGTTGCTGCCATGGAAGCATGTCGTCCTTTCTTTCGCACCGACAAAATTGCTTCAGGTCCTCTCCTACCCTTGTTGGACGCCTTGCCTCTAGCTCGTGCAGCCCTGCATGCTCAGCTCGGACATCCAGGGTGACATGAGAAGGAGGTCGGCCGGCCATCCTCATGTCTGAACGCCTTCGTGTTGTGGCAGTGGAGCGGTGCAAGTGAGGGCTACCTGGTGGTCGGACTGGGCCGCCTCTCCCCGACCTCCTCCGACACAATATGGGAGGCTGGCTCCGCTTGCTGGTGTGGGAGTTCAGCTCCGCCCGAGAGAGGGTCTACCGACAAGATTGAATTCATCAATGTGGTATTCTCCACCTCTTTGGATGACTTCGTTGGAGAGGACAACATTGTGCATAGAGAGGCAAGTTGTGCCGTTGACATCGACGCAACATCAATGTCAATGGGGCAAAGCATCGCCGTCGACGTGGCTAGTCCTCCATCCTATGTGGCCACGAAGTGCAACCAAATAGTCGTTCGTTGATGGGTGTGACGATGTGGCGTATGTGATTGGACAAATCTGAGCCATATGATCTTGATCCAAAAAAGCGCGTAGGAAGAGGTGGGAGGAGGGATTTGCAAAAGTATGATTAAGGGAGTGGTGATTTTGCAAATCACTCATACCACTTGTCCCTTGAATCAAGATCATATGATACAGATTGGAGCACACGAAATTGGTTCTAAGAAATGACGTGTGCCAACATGAATTCCATCCATTTTTAGTATATAGATATTGCACGGTCATCGAGCTCAGCAAGAATTATTGAGTCTTATTTTGAGAAAATGACAATTAATTATTATATATATAGCGCTCAGTTCACGTAAGTTCCCCACGCGTGTCCTGTGGAAGGCGCAAGACGGTTATTAGGGGTGTGCTGTGGAAGGAGACCCTGCTGGGGCTGCAAGCGATGCTGCTAGTCCTGCCGTGAGAGAGACGATCGGCCGCGTCAAGATAAACGTGCCGGTGATGATAGTTGATAGATGCGGATCTTGCTGAAACGCGTGGCCATCGGTAAGGATGCGGCGAGAACTGAACGGATTCCAGGGAGTTCAATCCGGACAGGTTGGTTCGTGGGGCATGCATGGTCTCCCTCCGTGTTCGCGTCCCATGGCTTTAATTTGTCGGTCTCGGACACCATCAGCAGCAGCAATGTAGATATAGCGTCGAGGATGATGACGCTCCGGCTAATAAAGTAATAAAATAGCGAGGTTACAACAAGTGCAGTGCTCGCGACGCCGCGGATGTCGACATGTCGTGGCTTTTGGTCCGGTTTTAGCATGAGAAGGCGATCAGCGCGTGTCAATTTGGAGAAGCAAACATGCCAAATTTCTGATGAGAGTTCGATACTGCATCTCGCTCTGCTTATCACTCGTTTATCTTGTTGAGAGTTTATAGACAAATCAGTAGGGCAGGAGTTGAGAGCATCTCCAGCAGGGCATGGAAATTTGGGCCCTTAAATCCCATTTGCAAGTCGGCATGCAAAGCTTTAGAGGCCAAAAAATAACTTCAACTCCAGCAGAAAGATTATCTAGGCCCATATTCTCAAGTAGGTCCCACATGTCAGCCAGAAATTGATTTCCAATTCGCTCTCCTTGGCAGTACGGCTTCTTCCTCGCCACGCCGCCGCTCCCACTCACAGCGTGTGGCTGGAGGCGCGGTGATGCCGCTCCGTCGAGCGCCGCCGGATCTGGCCAGCCAGGAGGAGGCCGGCCGGGCGCGGCGTGGCGAAGGCGACCGGGCGCAGGTGGCCGGAAGGGTGGGAGGCGGTTGGCCGTGACGCGGTGAGGGCGGGAGACGGCATCGTGGCGGCAGCATCGACGCGAGACATGGTGAGGGCTGGAGACGGTCGGACGCGTTGCGGTGCGGGCCGGATGCCACCGGGCACGACGTGGTGACGGCAGGAGCGACGTGTGCGGCCGGAGGGGAGGGGAGAGGGCGGCGTGCAGCCAGATCCGGAGGAGGGGACGGCCGGGTGGCCCGCGGATCTGTGCCGGCCGAAGAGAAGGAGGAGGCTCGGTGCGGCATGGCCACACGTGCCCGTGCTAGCACCGCCGGAGCCGTCGCTTGCTCGCCGCCCGCGGCCGTGAGCTCAACGCCGCGCACGGCCGAGGGCGCGACCCGCCTTGGCCGCACGCCGCACGTGCCGCCGGCCCCCGCGGCGGTGACCCCGCCGGTGCCGCTGGGCCGTGCGCCACCCGGGTCACCGGCCGCTGGCGGTCAGCTGCCGTGGCTGCGCAACCGTGTTCGCATCGCTATTCTGGGAGGAAACGAGAGAGAGAGAAGAGGAAAAAGATGAAAAAGAAAAGAAAAGCAGGTGGAATCCACGGATGAGAGCCAGGTTGCAAGACCCTAGAAATGAGGTCTTGAGTCTACAATTTGAGGTGGTATGAAAAATGCATGCTCAAGTAGGAGCCTTGTTGAAGTTGATTTTTGAGCCAAAGACCCTAAATATTAAGTAGGGATCCAAATAGAGGACTTGCTGGACATGCTCTGGAGACGATAGCAACGACTGAAGTTGACCACCCATGCGGCAGTAGCATTCACTTGAGCGATGGCTGTGGTAGGGGATCAGCAATTCACCGCTTTCTCCTGTGTGGATGTCGATGGCCAGCGAGCCCTTTTCATTCTCATCCCAGTTGCATGCGCCATCTGGGTTGCACTCGCTCCTTGCAATCCATGGCATAACGGCTTTCAACACATCCTTCAAAATTTAGTACTAACTGATAGAATCGTCTGGTGGTGGTGGATGCTGGACGAATGTTACTCGAATCATTCCGGAAAAGGGACATCGCTGGTCAAAAGGGAATGCTTTGAAAAGTGTTTCTAGTTTCTGTGGCCATTTATGGTAGCCGCGCAGAGACAAAGCGAGTTAGTGAAAGGATATCGAATAGGAACTTTGGGCTATGATAATGCAAGATCAGCAACCTCTATTTTAATTGACCAAATGAAAATGAATCGGGCACATAGAAAACTAATGAATAAATAGTTTGCAATCGACTACTGCACATCAACATCCACATTAGTGAATTTAATTTATCTTTATTAAAAAGAAGACAAAAGATAATTAAAACATGACAACAGAGCTTGAGTACATAGTATCTGAACAGCAAATACGTAGCAACCACATCAAACGACCACTAAATTAGCATTGTACCAGAGAGCAACTCTACCAGAAAACTATTGGACATAACATGCAAACAAAATATAGACAAAGCAACCAAACCATGTAAATGTACATCAGTATGAAGTGCCAAGGCTAAATGCCATACTAAATCAAAATTCACAAGTCATACTCTTCTGATCACAACCCAGCAACGTATCACGTTGTGATATGGCTCTTCAACATCAACGCCGTAAAAAAAGTAAGTTACAACCTCAGAACACCACATCTATGTGAACTAAGAGTTATATACACAGGAAGACAGTAAGGTGAAGTGCCAACTTCGGAAAAAAATCAAGCACAGAAGCAGATTTTTCTCAGTCAGCATCTCAAATCCATCCAACTACTATAAATGAATCTCAAGTCTTGCCTCTCCTCAGCACCCCTCCTCTAATGTACATTTTGGTTATAAAAATGCTTTTACACGGTACAGATCAAAATTGTGCAGCGATAACAGCAGGGCAGCTAATGAACTCGTTACAGAATCCAACCTGTTGTTGCAACCAACACTGTCTTCTCCACGCAGCACTCGCAGGACAGACTTCTCTGCCAAGTCAGCTCTCCCAAGTGCTGCGTGCCACGCACCAGCCTCTAGAAGGGTGCATGCAGTTATAAGGACAGCTACCTGTAAATGTATGAAACATCCCTGCATGCCAAGCTACACAAATTTGTAGCAAAGCAGTAGCAGATGCAAGCAAAAAGCTCAGCTCTGGTTCGATGTTTCAGTGCTCAGCTACTTCAGCGGTTTGGGCACAAACTAAAAAGGGATGACGTATGGTAAAGCAACGACATCAGCCGGGTCAATTTTCAGAGCCTGAGCCCACACTTGAAGCGCTCCATCAGCCTCAGGCTCTGAATTGAGCTTCCTTGACTGGGTGCTACCTTGGCCGAACAGCCAGTCCTCACCATCGTGCTCAGGCCATTCCGTCATTTGTGGTGCTTCAGGAATGCTGTATATCTGGCTAAGATACTTGCAGTCTGGGTGAGGTGACCTCCTAGAAGGCGTGCCATTCTCATAAGCAACCACAGGATCCTGTGGCCCTGAATCAACCGAAGATCGCTGAGCTTCTTGGCTGCCATTGATCTTCTCTTCCCTCTTGTGGAGCCTTTCAGCCTTTTCGATACTTATGGCATCCGGCTTCACGGAAGAGAGTGGCGCGGCTACATGAGATGCTGTACCATTCTCCACAGGATTGTTGGAGAGGGCTGGTCTCGGCAACTTTGTAGGCCGCATATCATGATGGTCTGTACAGCATCAGAAGTCTTATAATATAAAGCACCATAAAAAAGTATAATGGTGTTCTACAAGACTACATAACGCGTGTAAGTGCAAGAAAAGCAAAGCTAGGAACTCACTTTGTAAGAAACCATTCATCTCATGATTCTTTCGCTTCTTCATGTTTTCATCAGGTAGAATAGCTTTTGCATCAACTGATGGAGCTACAGGAGGGGCTGATGGCTTCACTTGAAGACTATTTATCGGATAATTTATACTGTTTTCTCTTATCTTATCATGCTCTTTTTTACTATGTTCCTCTTTCTCCTTCTTTGCCTCTTTCTCCTTTTTCTTCTCTTTGTGTTTATCTTTCTCTTTCCTTTTCTTTTTCTCATGCCGATCACTCTTTCTATCCTCTTTCTTTGAATCATCAGGCCCACCATCTCTGACCTTCTCCATCCTTTCAGATCTAACATCTGTAGCTTTCTCCACAGTTGGAGGCTTTTGATCAGTTGAAACATTAGTTTGTAGCATTCTTCCAGAATGTTCCTTTTCCTTCCCCATAGCAGGTGAGAGCCCTCCTGCACCGGGTTTCTTAGCAGAAACAGAAAGATTTTCATGTGGCCGTACCATCCCATTTGGTCTTCGAATTGTAATACTAGGGCTCGGGATAGTTGATCTAGGCATTCCTCTATCATTCCCCGTCGCGCCAGATGTTGATGGACTGTCAAACCTCTGCATTGATGTTGGTGTGTTCTCCATTTGCCTGCCAACCTTGCCATTTCCCTTGTGCATAGTGTTAGCAGCGTTTGGAAGCAATGGAGAGCTAGTGCCAACTTCTTTGTTTGCAATCTCTTTGTTTGGACTCTCAGTTCTCTTCTGAACCAGTATGCTAATGTTACTGATTCGTTGCCCCAGCCCCTCTTTCCTGGGTTCAGCATTCGAAGGAGGCCTTGCGACTTTGACTCTTTCCTTTTCAATTGTAGAGGCTGGTGTAGATCCATCAGGAATTCTTTGAGCTGAACTGGTGAAGTTTTCACCACGTCGTATCGATGTCCCATTCTTCTGTTGATTAATGTTGATGCTCTGTTGCCCCATGCCATCATTCTTCCTTGAAGCAATACTAGAGTTAACATGCATTTTAGTAACTGTAGTTCTGTCATTCTCCACTGCAGGTGAAGCATTGATGCCTCCACGGCTCCGATCATTTGAAACAGCGAAGTTTTCAATAGGTCGACTCGATGTCCCTTTTTCATCCTGTGTCTTTCTAACCAAGTCCACCCTGAATTTAGGGTCCTTGGTTTCTTCGGACTTCTTGCTGCTCTCTCCAAATTTCTGATCATGGAGAACCTCGCCATGTCTTTCAGCTCCTTCTGTCGATTCCCTGATTTTATCTTTGCTCTTGTCTTTTTTCTTGTCTTTGTGCTTTTCTTTTCGGTCTTTTTTATCTTTGTGCCTATCTTTACTCCTTTCTTTATCCTTCTTTTCTTTACCTTCTTTCTTCTCTTTGTCCTTCTTATCCTTCTTATGCTTCTTCTCCTTGTGTTTCTCCTGTAAAGAAGACTACTTCCAGGTCAATAATAGTTGAAGCATATAATAGCTAGCAGATAAATTCAAGTCTGTATCTACTATCTAGTAACTGTTTTCACTGAATTATACAAATCTGGTTTCCAATTTCTTTCACTGAATTAAATTTGTATCAGGTATGTTGTTCTTGTGTCCACACACAAAGAATAGGTTGCATGTGATCATGGAACTACGTTTATATAGTCTCAATAGTTTTACCTTACTATATTATTTGCAAGAAACATTACTTGTTTAAACCCTGTACATATAAGGCAAGCAAATAAGCCAGCTTTTCACCACATGTGGCTTATTATGCTAATAAACCAGTGCATCTCGATGGCACGTCAAACTCCTTTACAAACCAACCACATATCTGCATCTGCTTTCAAATATGATCCTAATATCAAGTTGGCATGCAGGATCATACTCATGCAAAGGATCGAAAGAGTAATGAAGGCCACATGGACAAGCGATATTAGTTCAAAGCGCCATACAAAATACATCTAGGCATGCGCTAGTAAGAAGCAAGCTTTACATACACGAGATAAAACTAGATGTTGAAACTTGAAAACCCAAATCTCTATGGAAAGACTAAAGTTCGTATGACACAAAACGAGAAAAAAAATGTGCTTTATAAATTAAAAATCAGTGACCTCAAGACATGACTCATTCATTTTTATTATGTGCCACAATGCTTATATTTCATGGTCTTTTTGTGTGATCATATTTCTTGACCATATTTCCATGGCTGGTACAGTTCAAACTAACTGGGAATAATAGCAATCAGATTGCAATACTTTGACTAAATATATGGTTAGTTCTTTAATTTTGCTATAAGGCACTTATATTTCTAACTATCTATTATTGATAAGTAGAAAGTATGAACAGTTCAGAAAAGTGAAAAACTAGGTTTCTTGGAGCTGGATAAAGACATGCAACCAAATTATGTTATATCAATTCTTCTATAAGGTACTTACTTTCCTAACTATATACTAGTATTAACAAATCAAAAGTATGAACAATTCAAAAAAGTGAAAAACTAGGTTTCTTGAAGCTGGATAAAAACATGCAACCAAAATTATGTTATACCAATTCTTCTATAAGGTACTTACATTCCTAACTATATACTAGTATTATCAAATCAAAAGTATGAACAATTTAGAAAGGTGAAAAACAAAATTTCTTGAATGCGGAGAAAATGGAGAAAAAATGACAAAGGGAATGCCAAATAAAATGGAAACTTAAATTAATCTCTTGAACACATCCATTTGTAAATCACATTCAGTTTGCCAAGCATATATAATAACAAGTATTAGAACAGATGGCAAGTCTTCTAGTGTCTTGCTCTAGTTGGTATGAAAAGGTAATGCTATATGCAGGTAGAAAGACATAGCACATCATACGTCATAACAGCAGCAACAACAAGCTAACCACAACAATGAAGATCTCATGGTGCGACAGATATGACAATTACAAAAGGGAAGCTACAAGCTAAATGTTTACCACATATGACATCATGCCACCAAATGAGATTACAACATCTAGCAAATCTAACCATTCATAATAATACAAAAATCTATAATGTCTCAAAAGGTATTTGACGAAACGTGGTCTAGGCTGGCCAAAGATATCTACCGTATATGTTAGCTAGCAGCAATAAAGTCTTAACGTTACCTTTACTCACAAACATGTAGGCGGTTATCGACTAACAGAGTGGTGCGAACGTATTATAGTTAATATGCTAAAATCCAGTGAGACCTCAGTTATAGTTAAACCATGCACGGCCAAAAATCTTAATCACTAGCAAAAAGCAGTATAATCCTGAGTCTATCGCAAAATCTGAAGAAAACATCCTGTAACGGCCGCGATCTCAGCTGAGCAACTCAAACACTGCTACGATTTGTCACGTGGAGACGCTAATCAAGTTGCCCAACATATCTGTATGAAAACTAAAATGCGAGCTAATGCTGGAGTCCAACAATTCATCCATCCTAATAAGCTTCTGAAAAAGGTCTAGAGCAGGCGACCGCAACAGGGCGATCAGTGGATGAGCTAGTCAAGTTAGGGGTGGACGGGCCCGGCCGGCGCGCGGGGTTGGGTGAGAAGTGCGACCTTGTCGAGCAGGTGCGAGTCTAGCTGGGCGTCGGGGCGCGCAGTCTTCTCATATCCTGGTGGCGGAAACGGGAAGCAGCGAGACATGGCACGGGCGCCTCGGGCCCGGGATCACCGACCGCCACCACCCCTCTCGGCGAGCCGCCTTCTGAAGCGCGAGCTGTGCGTGTGCCGGTCGTCCTCCGGGTGCTGGAGCTGGTGCTGGTGCTGGTACTGGTACTGGTGATGGGCACGGGCGATGCCTCACTCCTTCCGCGCCAGGGGCCACCACAACCATGCCCTCCGGCCTCTCATCCCCACCCGCCGCCGCCGGAATCACGGGGATCTGGGCGCCGAATTGGCCTCCGCGCGGGGGTGGGGGATCCGAGGGAGGATCCCGCAGGCCGCAGGCCCGAATCGAATCGAATATCGATCTCCGCCTCCTTCGTTTTTATTTTTCGTTCAGCTGATGAGTTTCTCCGGTGTGGATTCGGAGAGAGGGAGTAGGGTTGAGAGGAGGAAGAAGAGGAGGAGGATTGGGGCACTCCACCGCAAGAGGAGGAAGAAGGGGGAGGAAACCGGAGAGAGGACACCGGGGACGCCAATATATAAGCCCACCTAGCTGACCCAAACATATGGTGGTGTTATTTCCAGCTCTATTTTATTCCCTTTTATTTTTCTTTTTCTTTTTTGGTTCCGATTGTGATGTGTCGCTCTATAGTTTCATTCATGCTTTCTTCGTAGCTAGTACCCTTTTTCCTGCTAGCTGAAAGAATCATCCACCTGTCCTTTATTCCAATTCTCTCGAATAAAACAATTTTTTGCTGTGTCTTTCGTATTAATACCTTCCCAAGTTGTTTTCATTTTCATTAGGTATACTTGAAATTGAAACTTAGAATTTTATCCTAGATAGAAATATACACTTAACATGGTTTCTATTAATGTTGAGATCTGAACGCCCCTGCGAAATGTTTTGATTTGTCAAGCTAGAATGTGTTATGTGAAAAAAGAATGCAGCGAGACAAGAAAGTGTATTGGTGGTGTATAAATATAAAAGCCTTTTTTTCAAATATGTGGATTGATCTAGTTCACATCCACGCTTAGTAAGTTAAGAAACAGGCAGCACCATATTATTTTTGAAGAAAAAAGTTTCATGGTTTTGTTTTGTTTTTACATGACAGTGTAGAATACAAATTGGTTCTAACCAACCACTTAAAGTGGTAACTTTTGAAGTGAGATAGTACTGTAACAGGGACACGCTATAAATATTTTCTGACATATGATATTTTGTGTTGTTCTTCTTTATTGCATAGTATAAAGAAATATCTTGCTACTCGTTCACTTTTGTATGCCATGTGATCCGATCGACCGAGTTAAGTAATTGAAGCTTCTTGTTCGGTCGGTGACAACCTAAATTCTGAAAATTGTTCAGTCGGTGACAACCTAAATTTCGAAAATGAATGTACAGTGCTGGTTTGGCATCTCAGAAAAAGGAGGAGCAGGCATGCTATATGAGTACACATACCAAGTGTGACTGGACACGATTTTAGGGACTTGAACCACCCTGAGACAGTACAGTGAACAGTACAGCAGCAACGGAGCCGAGAAAAAGGCGGTTCAGGAGAGACGTTTGCATGCCTCCCTTGGCGTGTGACAGACAGAAAAGCCCACGACGAGGACCTGGTCAAGGGTCTCGTTCGGCCCGCATTGAACACATGTTTGTTGGCTCCAGGTACAGGGATAGAGAAGAAAGTACGGGCTCGAGTCGTACTCGTACCCATCACGATTCACGCATTCATTCGGAGATTTCGCTGTGTAAAAAGGTCTGTTGTGTGGTTAGAGCAATCAAAAGTATCCATTTCCCCATTCGATGGCATTATCCAATCTGATGTGCTTGGTCTCAGGCAGCAGCACGTTATGCACTGCAGAAAGTACCGGGAATTAAGCAAGCAGATTGCACATCATTATGCATTCACGTCTACTCTTAACCGCAGTTGGAGTTTTACTGCACGCCATTATGCTAGTGCAAATGAGGGGCACAGGTTCCAGTGTCAACTGGCGGCCAAGGGGGCAGCTGAGAGAGAGACACGACGGGGCAACGCAGCTCTGCAACAGACCGACCCACGGATCGTAATTCCCGAGGTGCTGTTTAAGCAGACACTTGATAATACAACAACTGGCCAACTTTATATTACAACAGAGAAAATAACTTCATAATTTACATCAGAGTTTATTAAGTTCAAAGCAGCGGAAGTTTAACAAGTTCAAGTTTAGAAAAGGTGCGGAAGCAAACATAACGTTGATACGTCTCGACGATATTATACAGCAAAAGGTGATAAATCCGAGCCCATACGGATTATCACGTAGCCAAGCACATTATCTGCGGCAGACTAGGTTCCCAGTGGGAAGTCCAGCCCTCCGGAATCTGCATATCCCAGGGCATAACACCAACAGGGCAATCTAATGCATCACCCGAAACAAAACAACAAAGGCACAAAGCATGAGCAACTAGAGCTCAGCAAGATCGACCCGTCAACATGGCACTCTAAGGCCGACGCCTAGACATGCAAGGCTCGAGAGGATGTAGCTGGTTTTGATAATAAAACAGATGACTAAGCCATTGATCCTTACTTTCAGGATTTTAGCAGTTATTAACTTGTACATAAGTAACAATGAAATTAGCATCAAGAAAGATATAAATACTGTAAAGCATAAGTAAAAATCATCACAGAAACCATAATTATCCAAAGCTTCGTTCAAGTTGTTACTACGATGTGACTCGGTTCACAAGCGGTACTCATTACTGCGAGGGACAGCAATACGCATCGATTTATCACCAGCTGGGAAAACCCGAGGTACACGACATACGCATCATTTAAGAACACGTATATCAACCGTTCACCATGACATCCTATAACTTTGTAGGGTCCAAATCCTCGAGTGGGCAGCCGTCCAACAAGTACCTCGTGAACCTGTCCACCCCAACGGATCCTACGACCAAGGATTCGGGTAACATACGCCATTGCAAGCTATCAAGGTTACGTAGGTTTACTAGTTCCCATAAAACTAGCATGCACTCGAGTACTGTTCAATACTTGCTCAAGCAGGGCCAACAACGACACGGTCCTTAACCGACGACAGAGCGGGCTACAGCCTTGCAAGCCATGTCCTCTCGAAGGCACATGCACTTGTCCTTTCACCTACGGGGCCCGTCCACGTCTCAACTTTTAGTGGTTTACACGAACGATCTGCCACCTTGCGAGACAAGCCCTCTCCAGGCCCTTGCCTTCGCTCTTTCCAAACGGACTCGTTCGGTCTCAAGATTAGCTTTTCGGATTCATTAATTTCCAAGTCTCGAAGCCTTCATGCTCCGAGTACACTTAAGCAAATTATACCGGTAAACTTATGACGTAAGCATAGCCGGTTTTCTATCGAACTACCTGTACCAAGTATATCAATAACATAGGTCATATCGGGAAACAATGCAGGTGGGTTTCAAACATCACCTACACTTAATGCACAAACACCCTAAACATCTAGTAGTGTTATACTGAAAGAAAAAAACATTTAAAAACTGGGAGGATGCACCGGGCTTGCCTTGTGCCACAGTGGAAATGTTAGCAACTTCTGGTGCCGGTTCTTGTGTTGATTCCTTCGAAGATCCTCGACCGGCACTTCGTCGTTTCCTAAATTAACGATGTGTCAATAGCGATGAATACAGACGATGCAAAGGTATGATGATGCAATTGTCGATGATGCAAACATAGCTAAGTTACAAACATGGTTCTTGAAGACATATGCATAAAAATATAAAATTTATTTTGAAGTGAACCTATCATTTTATGTGACTTATAATTATGAAAGATGGTATGCGCAAATTAGCTACCATATGCACACATGCATAACCAGTACCAAAACATTGCACTAGCAGATAGAGCAGATAAAAACTAAACTAATAAAGTTGGGTTTGCAATTTAAGCATAAACAAAGAATTAATTATGAATTAACTAGTGTTTTGGATGTTCTGATAATTCTAGGAAAAACCATCAAGACTCTCTGATCACCAACATGACCAGATGGTAGAGCATGAAACAAGGAATCCAACAAAATTTGATTGACTCAATTTGGAGTTCGGAATCAAAAGATATGATTTTTGCAAGGTTATTGGATTTTCCTGGATTTTTAATTCGTGAAAATGGAAAAATCCTGGAACTGAACCAATGGAACGCGAGCCACACGGAAGGCAACAGAGATAAGGATCTGCAATGGCTGTGACCACACGGAAATCCGGCCGGTGTGGCCCAACCTGTGGCCATGGCGGCTGACGGCCGGACGGCAGCGGCGGCTCGCCGGACTTGGGCCGGACGGCGACGAAGTTGAACGAACTCACTACCTAGAGGTTCGGAGCGACGTGGGGAATACGGTGGTGAGGACGGTCTCGCCGGAAGTTGGCCGGAAGCCTGCCGGCGGCGAGCGACGACTAAGGCGCGGCTCCGGCGAGGCGTAGAGCTCGCCGTGACTAACCATAATTGGGGAAAAACACACCGAGAGCATCTACAGAGCACGAGGGAACAACGGCACGATGATGCGCGACCTTGGGGCTGGCCGGAGAGTGGTGTTCGCCGTGGAGGCAGAGACTACGACGGTCCGAGCTCCGGGAAGATGGCAAAATTCCGGTGGTTGGCTGCATGAAACCAGATGGTTAGTTTCTAGGATTGAAGAGGAGGCAGTTGCGCACGCGGGGAAACGAAACGAAATCGGAGAAGCTCACCGGCCGATGGGAATTTGGAAGCGTGGCAGCGGCTACCCGGCGGTGGTCTCGCCACGAAAACTAGCTTCGATCTCCCGGTTCAAAGCAGCTCGGCCGGATTGAAGGCCATGGGGAGGTTGGTGGCGAGCTTGCGCAGCTGTTTGTGGTGGCGGCTTGCCGGGGACAGCCGGAGCCGGGCGAGCAGCGGAGGAGCGAGAAAGACGGATGGTGGCGATTTGCTTCGGTGGAAAAATCAGAACGAGGGAGAGAGAGAAAGCCGAGAGGACCACGGTGCGGCTTTATCCGGTTCGGTGAAGAGCGAAGCTGGAGAAGCAGCTGCGTGGCCGGGTTGCCCTCGTGGCGTGCGGGGCGTGGGCACGCGGGGCTTGCCGTGTCCGGTGTGGCGGTGCAGGGAGACACGAGCAGAGAGAGAGAAGGATCGGGAGGAAGATTGGAGCGATAGACTGGGCATTTTGCAAAAGCGTCCTTGCAGTTTTCTCAAAATTAAAAATCGTATTTCCATGGCTCTACAAATTATGCAAAAAAAAATTCAGGGATGTTAGTGAGAGCATTCTGAAGCTTTTTTTTTTTCCTTTTTTGTCCAAGACCAGATTCCAAACATTTTTGGAGATAGAAATTCCACTAGGAAAATAAACTCGTCTTTCGAGTCCATTTATTTGTGGGCATTTTTAAATGGGAATAATTCCTAGAAAATTGTTCATAATTCCTTTCAGCACATGCTTGACCAAAGAGAATTTTCACACTCACCAATTTGCGGACTTTGACATTGTTATTTCTTGTAGCCCGTTTCTTAGTGGAATTTTAAATCCAATTAATTTCAGCAGTGACAAAACTTGAAATGCCTCTGCCTAATTCATAATTGCGTGCAGTCGTGTGGTAATGTAAGCGTAGTGACACCAGGAGTGTCACAAGCTCTCTCCTTCAGCAGGAGTGGAGCGGAGCATCTGACAGCGAGGCTTCTCTCGGCCATGTGGTGTGCCCGCATTGCTTTGCCAGCCGCTCGCAGCTGCGCGGTGCGGACCGGTTCCTTGTTTGGATTGGTCACTGGTGCGACACACACACACTACACAGTGGCTGTCGCATGGACAGTGGCTGTCGCATGGACAGAAGCAACGATCGCACGTAGCAGCAGCAGCCTGCTCACTAGGCTTGATTCACTACTCGATCGTCGCTTCTTTCCGCGGCGTCAATGCCGCAGTGCGGATGCATGTCAGCTTTGGTAGGTCATGGCAGTACTTTACATCAAAACTCTCGTCAGGTCATATCACTCGGACGTGACGCTAGCCAAAATGCACATGAAAAATATACGCGCACAATCGCCAACCGACACTAATTTAAAAAATCGTGTTGATCTAGATCAAATATAAAATTAGTTTGACCTAGATCAACACTAAAATAAACATATTTCGGAACAAAAGGGAAGCAACAGCTGCACCAAAGCTCAAAACTCATCTGTTAACACTCATCCATATCACTGGAACATCGTCATACAAAACTGTTTGGGGTGATCGATCATGTTATGTACATAATATGTGGAGTAACAAAAAGAGGAAAAATCAAGAGCTACCAACGGTATATACATTTACTCTACTGCCGCCACTTATTTGAGTCTTCTTCCGGTGTATGAAGAAAGCGAGAAGCTAGACGTATGAAGAATCGTATGAATGCTCAATCTGTTAATTGTGTTTCGGTCAGAAGAAGTTGACCTGCCGGATGGGTGCCAACGAATGGTTCTCCAACAGGTTCGGCTGTAAAGACAGGCCGAACGGAGAACCAGAGTATCCTGCCAACGAAGATTGGCTGAAATAGAGACAACATACACGGTTATTAGTGTCCATGCTTTCAAAGAGTTTAGATTGACTTGTACAGGCCTACAAGCCTAAAATGTGTCAGATGCTTACCTGTCAACCATATAAGCCTGTGGCCATGATGGCATGGCCGGAACATCACCAACGGGCCGATCTGATGACACCAGAGGCCACAGGCCTGATACAAGATGCAAAAATAAGCCAAATCTGAGTAACACTATCTTCATTTAGTTGAAAATGGCATCTAAATCACATCTTTGGAGCCTATGCGTGCCAGTTGCTAGGGTCAAACTACCTTGCTCATGTATAGGGACAGCACAATTTTTACAGGCTCTTTTTATGCAAGGAGAATCAAGCATATATCAACCCTAAGATTAATAACAGAGAAAAAATGGATGTACCTGACTTCACAGGGGTATTCTCAAGCCCTGGGAACAGTAAGAATTCCTGCATGTCAAAAAAATATCAAATGAGGATAGCACAAATTGATTTGTCAAGCAAAATTACACGTAAAAATTGTTACACAAACACTCAAAACTGTATCTCACTCACCTCTTCTGTGCGTTGTGGAACATGGTTGACAAGGTCTGCAAACAAAAGAAGAAATTGTAAAACAGCAGGCCACAGCTTCGTAAGTAAATGGGCATAGCAAAAGCTGGAAAAGGGTGGAAACTCGTCTCCAAACTAACAGTCCAAGCCTAGTTTATAGTTGATAGCCCCAGGACAGCATTCAATATTCATAAACAACAGTACTCCCTCTGTCCCAAATTACTTATCGTCATGGCCTTGTACCAGGTTTACTGAACATTCTCTGAATTTGGATATGAAAAATAAAATCATGTACCTGTTCCATGAAAACTCGGCTTAAGGCTTAGAGTTAAATCAAGGAAAGAGTCATCTTGTTCCGTGCTGAAATCCCACAAGTTTAGTTCCAATCTTGGATGTGCTCCTGTAAAAGTTGAAATGGAGCTCAGTGTTACAACAGTTCTTTGATTTTTACGAAGTTGAAGTTCTCTTCTGCATTACTCACTAGATTTATTTCATTGAAAATGTTAAATATACATGTGATAAAGAAAACTCACTAGATTCATTTGTCTTTGTATGGGAAGCATCATGGAGGGGTCTTGGCACCCAGGTGGACACCTAGAAAACGCACAAGTGTCAGGTACAGTCAAATTGAAAAGAAGGGTGCCAAAAGACAGTGCATTGTGCAAATTAGTACA
Organism: Chloris gayana; assembly: GCA_031894775.1. Classification (NCBI taxonomy): domain Eukaryota; kingdom Viridiplantae; phylum Streptophyta; class Magnoliopsida; order Poales; family Poaceae; genus Chloris; species Chloris gayana. The sequence continues at coordinate 7,100 of JAUNZO010003979.1, read as the reverse complement.
TTAAAAAAGGGATGTTGTAGTGCTTGCTCCGCAGTTGGCCTTCTTCGTGGATCCCAGGAACAAAGTTGCTATTAAAATGTCAGGATAAAGAGTACCGTGTTAGTGTTGAGAACTGTCATTGGAAAAATGGCATAAGTAGAGAAATTAGGTCATCCAAAATAAACAGAAATTTTTCTTTTGAATAAACAATAAACTGCAAACTCAAACTTGGAAAAATACTTAACTTCCTCCCACAACTAAACAACACAGAAACAAACTTATCAATATATACCTGGATCAAGTCAACAGCTTCAATAGAAGCATTAGGAATAAGCTCCACTAAATTTCTTGGAGGAATCTGTCGAAAAGGAAAAACAATCAGCAACTTGAATATGCTCAATCAAATGACTGCAGATGGCTATTCATTTTCACCTGAAAAAACTTAAAGCTACTTGAACGAGGCAGGTTCATTCCCTCTGGCCAGACGGTACAATCTGGGGTCCCAAGCACAGCGCATATTTTGTAAAGCTGATCTGTCTCACTGCAACAAAATAAAACAGCATAAACAATGCAATGAGGCTCAACATAGGCTTAAAGAAACTTAGGTGCAAGATAGATTAGTTTGTGCTCCAATACTTCCAAAGGACCCGTGAAGCAAAGCTAATTGGAAAAATACAAGCAGTGTTCCAGAACAGTTTCTTGAAACTGGGACGGAAAGAATAATTGCAAGAATAACACGTGTCTATTACAATTTACAAAACAGCCTGTCTAATTGCAAGATATCCTATACATTTCCACAAGTCCGGAACAAAATGACTGCATTTTACAAGAACAAATGGATTCACTTCATCACAACTGAAGCGGTGATATTCAAACCCAAACATGGGCATGCTGGTAGTATATGCTATAAGACAGTGTCACAGGTAACTTCAGCAACAGAATGTTACCTTTCACCAGGAAAAAGAGGAGACGATGTGAAAAGCTCAGCCAAAATCGCGCCAACAGCCCACATGTCTGTGAAAGTGCACATCAGTTAGTAGCTACATCATTCAGAAGTAAAGCTCATGAGGGCAAGCTAACAATACAAATAAGTAAAAAGAAGTTGCATGCATTTCAAGCAAAATGACATGATAGCCTGATCCAGGTGGATATGGAAGTGCTGGATAAATTCAAAGAGTTTTAGCAAGTACTCTTTAGGTTTCCAGATTTTGAAAATTTACTCAAATCCCAAATAACAGGTTGTGGAATAAGCTAAACCATTTTAAAACCAAATGCAGCAAAAGGGGAATCCTTTATGCACATAATAATAGAACTGAAAATCAAGTAGCCTATATGCAGAGGAAAAAAATATATTAAAGAACAGGCAGATCAAGGACTCGAGGGAATCACCAATAGCGGGTGTGTAAGCTGAAGACTGCAGCAGCACCTCTGGAGCCCGATACCTAAACAAAAGTAGTCTTGAAGTGTTTCACGCATTCATTAAATCTAAAATGAGCATATTTCAGAGACATGAACTTACCATCTGGTGGAAACATAGTCGGTGTAAGGAGGGTTGGAAGATACTTCTCTTGCCAACCCAAAGTCAGCAATTTTAATTGTACCACTTGATACCAACAAGTTTTCTAAACAATCAGAAAATGAGCAAATATTTCCAGGTATAGAGATGAAAAAATAAATCCAACATAACATAGACAGGCAGAATTACCAGGTTTTAGATCCCGGTGGAAATATCCATTATTATGCATATGTGCAAGACCTTGAAGTATCTGGAGCATAAAATTCCGTATGTCTCCTTCAGAGAAAGCAACTTGCCTTTCTCTTATGACATCGTACAAATTACATTCCTGGAAAGAAAAATCAGCTGCCACTTAAGCACCAGACAATATTTTGAAAAAATAATAGTTGCACTAATATAAACAATATCCAAGTTCCATCTGATACATGAAACTGATATCTTCCCCTAAACAACTATGATATATATCAGTTCTAAGGAAATGACAGTGAGACACTGCTCAAGAGGAGAAACAATAACAACAGAGCCTTTTGTCCCAAGCCAGATGTGGTAGGCTAGTGAGGAAACCCATAAGACTCAAGGACAAGAGAAACACAAAAAGGTCACAAGACAAAAGGAAAGAGGAGAAACATATGCAAAATGACCCTTGGTAGATAAGATGTTATGCATACACACTACATTGACAATCGATCGTGTTAAATATAACTATATGAAAATCATCACCGCAGTGAGCAGCAACAGCATAGTAAACTATCTTTGCTCGAAAATACGATACGAATTATGCAACGAGCAGCAAGCGCCAACCATGTGTTCAAAGATGAAGAACAGCTCATGGTTTTCCATCGTCACCTCCTTCAGCTTCACAATGTTAGGGTGAATTAGTTTCTGAAGAGCCTGCAGAAGGATAGAACTATGTCAACAAGTTGCAAAAGTAATGCACACAGGCACCAACAAAACTAAATACCTTCACTTCTCGCAGATTAATGCACTCTTCCCACTGGTAAAATTTTCTTTTCATTTTTTTAACAGCAACCTGGATAAATATAACAATAAAATAGTCAATGCAATAGAATCATAGTATCATACCCATACACATGAGCCAAGTTAATCAAAAGAGCTTATTTATTTATCTCTTAAATACAAAGATACGCAGCTCTCCTGCGTGTTCAAGAAAAAAAAATGAAAATAGGTAAAACAAGGGCTCGGTGATGAGAGCCCTTACAAAAGGTGGACAGTGTGTTAAAAATAAGATATGTGTTACTAGATGGATGCACATGCATGCTAGAAAGTTCCAATTTAGTATGCGGAAGCATACGGGTCCTAAATAACAGGGGGAGGAAAGATTACATAAAAATATTTTTGTTGTGAGTTCTTGAACTTACAATTTCGTTTGTTTCTATATTATATGCCATGAAAACATTTCCACAGGTCCCATCACCTATCTCCCTTATCAATTTGTACCTGCGAGATATAGGATGTAAGGTCAGAAACAAGTACAAACCAGAATATAACAGAATAGAGAAAACAACTACTGCTCAGTGCACACCTTTCCATGATTGTTGACTTTGCCAACGAGCTTAGGCCAAAAATCACTGAACGCAAACAGAACCCCGCGCCTTAGATTCCACACCACCTCTAAAACTCTTTGCAGTCACTCCAGCCAGTTTGCCCATGCAAGGTTGCATCAGAAGAAGAAAGTTCCACTCGAGGGTGTCACAGCAGAAATGGTTAAGCATCATGAATTGAACAACTGTCATGCTCACTGCAGCTTCAGCAAGCTTCAACGACCCATCCTCATCCTCATCGGCATTGATATAAGTTGGCTGAGACCATCTTTGGTGAGAAAAAAGAATAGATAGGTTTCAGACCAAAGCATTTTTAGCCTAACATGCATCGAAAAATCTGCAATCGAAGAGTAAAAGAAACTTTGCTTTAATAATGCTAGTGGAGATAATTGTACCCTCGAAACACAAACTAAGCAAACAATTCACAATAAGGTCATATACTGAACATATGCTGTTTATTTCTCATTTATTTAGTGCAAAGTGGGTTAATGGCAGAAATTATGCATTGTAGAAAGCCTAATAATCTATTCAGTGCTCCTGCCCCCAGGAATAGTTACTTTTTCTATTCAATCTGCTGGCCCGAACGGCAAATCAGGTTATTTCTTATAGTTTTCCCCTAACAAGTTGGCTATGTACGAAATCGGCAACAAAGGGGAAAATTACTCAAGATCATCGCTTATAAACCTATATACAGCAAAGTACTAGACACGTGAACAATGCAAAAAGGTGATCGAACAGTAACAGCAATAAAACAAAGTTTTAAAAAAAATGGAAAGGAAGCGTTGAACCATACAAAGGTACAAATCTAGCGCGCCACAAACAGGCTGCGCGGCAACAAGATGAAGATATCGTCTCTAGAAGATTCGAAACGAGTGCGAAGCGAACATTCGCGTATCACGAAGATGAACACCACGCGCGATCGATTGAAGTGTTTTCATGGACGAAGGGAAATACTCTACGTGGAATGCGGGGAGATTGATAATTAGATTGCTTGAAATAAGGGCTACCTTATGGATAATGGGGGTTGGATTGAACCCTACAAAAAACTGAAAATAAACTGCCAATGGCACTCCGCTTGGCATCGAAAAAATTCGCAACAAACAGGACGGAATGGCGCATCCACGCCAGAAAGATTGCTTCGATTCGCGAGCTCACAAAAAAATTGATATGGCAGAACAAAACGAGCAATTCACAACCCATTTAACCGACCTAGGGCTTCCTTACCAGAGAAGAGGGGCGGCGATCCAGCCCCGGATGGATCTCCGCTGCACCGCCGGCGAGGGGAAGGAATGAGGAGGAGAGGTGGGGATCGTGTGCGATATTTTGGAAGGGACGCCACGAGAAATTGGGCGAGGCGGGGGAGACGGACGAGAATAGACGAGAAGTTATGGGCGGCGAGGCGATGGTGGGGACGGGGTGCGCCGCGTGCCCCGTGATTACGTTTCTACCCCGGCTGCTTTCGTCGATTTACACGGAGAGCCGCGCGGCTTATGGCGGGGACCGAGTCCAATGGATAAGCGCGGCGAGGGCTGTTTAGTCATTTGTGAACGGGGAGCGCGTAACGGCGTCGGGCTCCCGCGCTGCCGCTAGGTACAACCACCGTGGTACGCCTAATTCTTTTTTTTTCTTGGGCCTAGCACCTTTTCTTGCCAGAAAGAGGAACAGTAGCAAGTTTGAAAACTTGACCCGGTATGTCTGCCGTTGGATTCTTCTCGTTCACACCGGGCACAATGCTGCTGATTTGTGCTTTCTGCACAAGTGCTGAATGGATTCGCAGTTTTGCGTTGCATGTTACAAGGGAACATGGTTTTTCTTTCTTGTCAATTGAAGTGTAATCCTTGTTTCAAAAAAAAAAATTGAAGTGTAATCCTAACAAGTGAAAGAAAAAAATGATTACCATAGCACAGCACAGTGTGTCATTGTGTTTCGACGATACCTACCCATTTCCCCCTCCATGCAAAATATTTTATTTACTTCGCAACCAAAGATTCAACTGCAAGTGTCCTTGAGGGAACTTTTTTCCTTCGCCATGCTCATCGACGGAATGCTTGAGCGGTCCTAAACACATGAAAATATTTTCAAAACAAGCTTCATGGTGAGAATCACTCCATCCATCCAAGTTCAAGGGAGGAGGGAAGGGACCCCTCTTGTTCAGCATTCTTCGAGCAAGTATAATAAGGATGAGGCTTGCCAGAGCAAATCCTAGGTGTGAGAAATAGAGGGAAAGAACTGAAGCGGGCGTGAAGCACACGGTGCAAGAAAAGGTCTCAACCTACTAGCTCACTTTATCAGCTTGTTGTGTTGAAGGCTCAATGTGACATGGCATTCGCATTCTGCCATAAGCTGGCTAAACCATAAGCCATATTCTTCTAGGAGAGAATCACATGATTGTTGGGTGAACTGTGTTAAAAAAAACTCACGGCTGACATAGCAACATATCGCCATATTTTTCACGAAAGATAATTTCCTCTCACATCTTCCTACAAATCCCTCCTCTCTTTCTTTTTTTCTCTAAATCTTTCCTCTCTTCATCACATTTTCCTAGATTTTTCGGTAGCATATTCCCCCTCACAAACGTGGAAGCTTGCAAGTTCTCTACAAAGTCTTGCAGTAGCACCACGGATAGTGACCCCGTAATTTTTACATTCAAAATATGTCTCCGATGAGTTTGTGTAGATTCAAATATCATGTCAAAAGATTTAAAGGAAATCAATGTTGTCTGGGTGGTGTAGTTGGTTATCACGTTAGTCTCACACACTAAAGGTCCCCAGTTCGAACCTGGGCTCAGACATTTTAATTTTTTTTTCTACGTTTTGCTTATGTCTACAGTTTTTTTACTGTACCCGGTTATGCCAGCGGAAACGATTTTATTTTCCCTTTTTCAATGATGACGTGCAGAAAATGTTTTCTTGCGCACGACGAGTTAGGGCAAGTACAGTGATTTAGACAACTACTGTCTATTAGACATTGCCATGTCACATTTAGACAGCAAAAGTTATAAATTTCACAATGGTTATCTGATGTGGTGTCTATATTAGATCTTACTTGGTTTGCTTTTTCATGCAAGGGCTGAACAAACGTGAGCACTAACTTTGTGGTATATTTTGTGCTGCTTCCATAACGTAAAAGAGTATTACACGCCATGCTTTATTTTCAAACATTATAAATAACTTGCATAAATGAACTCAATTGAACAGTTTTGTTCACTTGTTCCCTAGCTCTGTTTTCTATAAAGACAGGCTCTTGTAGGTATGATTTTATTTGCATATGTTCCAATCAGCAAGAGGAAATACGACAAGCCAAATTTGCAAATGATAAGCTTCAAAGTATGCAAGTAAGGGGCTGAAATAAAAAAAATTAATAGCAGTTCTGTGTATCTAGATGGAGATGCAGCTTCCCGTTGACCTGCTTGATATTGCTTCTCCCGTAGGGCCTGCAAAGCAGCGGCTGCCGGAGCGCTTCTCCGATATGTGCCGCCCAATCAAATACCGACGGTGGGGCAGAGTGGTATAGACGCAGCTTCTTCATGGTTCATAGGATCCGTCTACCTCGCCTGCGCTCTCATAGGGCATCCATCCGACTAGATTGACGAGTTATTTTAAATCAAGGTTGCAGATGGGCGAGAGGTTTGATTCGAAGAAGAAGGGATCGATCTCTTTCTTTCCCATGAGCATCTGGAGCGGTGAGTGGAAGAAGAATTGCTCGGAAGTTGAAATCGTGCAAGATATTCGTGCGTAGGTCTATGGAGGAAGAGAACTCCGCCCGCACGGGGGAGCAGCAGAGTGCGGGATAAGAAATTGCGTGTGCGTCATTGGAGGCTTGGAGCAGCGAATCGGGATTCCAGAAAAATAGGGATGACGTTGCAGACGATATCCTCACAACGGAGGAAAACTCGTCGATTAGAGGCTGATTTCTCGCGAAGAGACCGTCTGGTGCATGCTCGACGACCTCCCCCTGTTCGCTACTTCTCTCTCTTCCAGGTCAGATAAATTCCTACGTGTAATCTCTCCCAGACGGCTGATGTCATCCCACTGTACATGCCC
>JAUNZO010003978.1:0-18800 GCA_031894775.1 Chloris gayana | reverse complement strand
CTAGTGGAACCCGGCGCGCTATTGCGCGCCGCTCGTTAAAAGTACCAATCATAATATGCGGCAAGAAATTATCCTCTCCCTTCAATTCTTTGCCCCTTTATCAATAGCCTGGAAGCTGTTTTTTATTTTAATAATATATTTGATTTACGGGTGACATTGTGATGTATATAGACAAATTGGATAGGCAAGTTTCCGTCCAAAAAAGAAAAAATCAAAGTTTAGTTGTGTATCAAAAGTTGAGTGCTTCAAAGTCATCCTAATCTCTCCCTTGCCATCAGAATGTCATGGATTCAGTGGTCCTTTTTATCCTCGTTCAGTGGCCAACTCCGTCTTCTTGGTTCTCTTGCTACGCAATTCTCTAGCTAGCCATTGCTGGCCGTCAGCTCACTTCCAGTAAACCAACAACTGGATCAACTATTATGTAATGCCCTCCATGTCCAAAATGCACTTCAATTTCGGCTCGTGTAATTTGTCTAATAATTATAATACAAGGGACTAGGCAGTATTTGCATATCTGCAAACAAAGATAGAGATTTAATAGTCAGTTAAAGGTAATCAAACCAAGTAAAGTAACGCATGAAAAAACTATATAGTTGCAGGCTACGATGCGTTGGGTCTCAGCAATATGTATTCAGAACTATTAATGGACTCAGTACAAATGAGTTTATGACACTGCCAATGCTTGTATTTTTAAAGAAGAGCAAACAGAACAATTAGTTAAAATTGGTCACACGGCATGGCCATGCAAGCAGCATGTTGAAATTCAAACAATTTTAATTCATCAAACGATACCAGCATGTGCCATAGATACCTTTTGCGCATGTAGTAAATGACCAGAAACAATCCACTCTAATCTGAAATCACGTAAATATAAGCCAACTTCCATTAAAATTGATTGTTTCAAAAAATAACCATGTAATGAAAGTTAGGTATAGATAGGAAACAAAATGGAAAACAAAATGGCACATAGAAGTATCGGTTCGATAACAAGTTCAAATGAGAAAAAAAAGGAATTCCAGTTAAGGGTTCCAAAAAGCAATTTGGTCCTTTTCCAAGGAGCATCATCACTCACTTATTCAATTGAAGTACAATTTTCTCATACTTTTGTATTGTAAAATGGCTACCAAGAATTCACACATAACTTGAAGCTAAGATAAAATTGAACTACATTTTGCAAGTTAAACCTTTTTATTTTTTTGAATCCAATTCCTCCACTTCCATTTCGTACAAAATGGAGATCAGTTTGTTACAGCCATTCAGAAGTTTAGAGAAAGAGAAAAACAGACTTGGGAATGTGCAGCCTTCCCCCAACCCCTACCCGGTTACCAGTTATCTAGAAACAACCAAGTAAGGGACCGTAACAGAGCATGACCACCAAAATACAACCATATAGTTCTCTCACTCTTTCTCCCTCCCTTAGCATTATTCTACTTCCCTTTAGATGTATATGCCCTCAAAACTCCATCACTTCCTGCCTGATCATCTTCACCAGCATCTTCTGGGGCTTCTGGACCCGGCAATGGCAATATGATGCTCCTTCCCTGTCTCCCCAACACCTGTACCGCTGCTCTCAGCATCGCATCTGCACCTGCTTGAATCAATCACTTGTTGCATCCCTTCTGGGTACAATCCTGCTCAATATTACATATAAGAACAGGCTTGACAGGTAGTATCACAAGGATGTTTGATCATTTTATCATCGAAATATGCTTTGTTTCGAGCTTTCCATGTCGCCCAACAAATCGCAGCCAAATGCAAAGCGAAGACATCTTCACCACCAGGTAGGGCACATTTGATCCACTCCCAGTACTGCCTTAACAACCTTGGGCGTGATTTGATATTAAAGCAGCAGGCTATAACTTCCCAAACAACCTTCATAACACAACACTCAAACATCAAATGAGTTAGGTTTTCTAGGCAAGAACAGAAGTAACAGACCCCTTCCACTTTTATTACCAGCTTACAGTGCCAACAGGACAGTAGTTTGGGACTGTACCTAATAGAAACTTCATTAAATTCCATAGGAAGCTTAATGAGGTATCAGCACCACAAAAATACTGAAACTGGTCATGTGACCCAGCTGATCAAACTCACAGTACCCATTTTTTGTATTATTCAGTAGCAATCCAAATTAGTTCAGTGAAGATGCCTAACAAATAGAAGTTTGATTTCTTTTAGAAAAATTTGAAATTTAATATAGCTGAGAAAATTATACAACAGAGCACATAGTATCTGGGACTGAAATATAATAAAGTATACCCTATAAAATAGTCCCAGCTCAAAATCCGCGTTTCATTCAGCTGAAAGGACCAATATAAGAAGTTGATGTATTCTAAAAAGCCTGTAGTAAATGTTAAATGAATGAAAGCATGGACTAATCGCTAGAAACAAATGAACAGTTTTAGTGAGACATGGACCACACAAAAAATCATTAGTAAGAAAAAATGCAGTATCAGAGAGGAAACAGTAATATAGCAAACGATCCTAGATATTTGATTTTGAAATAAAATAGTAACTCAAAACGAAGGCATATCTAATAACTTAATGCCAATAACATCTACTCTGACTTTGCTGAATAATAGGCTAAGTACTTGTCAACTGTTATTTTGGAATAAACAAATAATTCATGCATCATATTTGTGACAGGTGACAACCCATCCCAATTCTCAATATAGAACCAAGGAGACCGCTGGGAAAACATGGTGTAAGTTAGCAACCTAGTGAGGTACCTATACATTTCTAGCACATAAAGTTCTTGCGCACAAATCATTGTTTATCTTTAACCTCTGCATCTTGGCTGCCTATCACAAAAAGGAAAAGATCAGCATATGGATGGTATAAGCTGATAAAAAATACACATGAATCCTGACTTATAAAATATGATTCTCTAGCCAAATAGCGTGGTGAAGTGCTTCTGCCTATTGGCAGTTCTCTGAATTTATTTGGCAACTGGACAATAACTTTAGAGTTCAGTTAAAAGCAAATGATGCTTTGGCAGGACTGTGCAAAGATAGACAATACAACAATTTCCAGAACATGGTTAGATCATTTTCCATGATTAAAACTAATGAACACCAGAAATTCAATTAAGCAAAGAAACATATGCAAATTTAGGCCCTCATCCACACAGTTGATCAAGCGAAACAATAAATATATTTAACAGGAACATAGCATCATCTCTTCATTAGCCATTTGCTTCTTTGTCACTTGGTTGTAACTTTGCAACGCACACCACAGTTTTGCAGGGAAGTGCCGGCTAGCTCCAAGAAACTGAAACAATAAATAAATTTAAGAGGGACACGTCTTCATCTCTTCCTCTGAGCCATGTTCTTTCCTTTTCAATTGGGCGTGTTCATATGCACAGATGGGATCAAAAGTTCTTAAAATAACCTAATAAGAGGCAAAAATGCAGACATAATCATTATCTTCTGGTGACAAAAAAAAGAACAATGCAGATTCAGGTATCAAAACAGCATCTGACACTTCTGTCAGACTTTTTATTTCACCACACCTTTCCTCTGTTTGTCAGCAAATCTACATCATGCCCTAGACACAAAAAGGAGAAAAATAAGTGAGCAATCAAATGTACTGGGAAACTCTAATAATAACAGTGCGGGGTACATAGGAACTTCTCCCTTGTAAATTTGCTCTGATAATATTTTAGAAACAGGCTACATGCAACCAACAATGAAAAATGAATTCCAAAATAAATCCATTATATCTACAAGCTACAAAGTAAAGTAAACTTCATAAACAGCATGCAGGATTATCAGGCCAGAAGCAGTAGTGGCTATCTCTTCTATATTTTTAGTTTCTTTATTGACTACAAAAAAGGCTGACAAACACAACATAACTGAACGAAAATATATTTTCATTTGTAACTTATCTACCATGCAATCTGCTGCGAGACTGCAAATTTTCTCTAGAAAATCTGGAGTGACTGGAGTACACATGATAAATGATAACTCCTGTGCTAACCTTGTAAATTTCATTATTACTGGCTGGAAAAACTATAGGAGGAAAAGGTGATCAGGGAAGGGTAAACCTTTGCCACCACTAACGTCTCCCCCACGTTAACAGCATTCTTTGCGCTTCCCAAGCAAACTGCCAACTGAATCACGAAGCATGTTCAAGTGGTATGAAATTTTTTTGTCTAGCATAAGAAATCATAACAAACATCAAATACTATTATCTCCATTGGAGCTATGTCTTGTAATGACCACAGGATGTACCATGCCTACCTTGACAAGAGAGAATGGTGTTTCAGGGTGCAATGAGCCCAAGCGTCCTCACTCCCATGCTTCAGCGGAACAGGCAGGTTGCACACCAGCAGCTGTTGGCCTACAACCCAGGACCGGCTAAACCCCGTGCCATCTTTCCTCGACTCCACATACTCATCCAACCACCAACTTGATGCAACAGCATAGGTGATGACCAGTAGCAAACTTGGATCGTCAATGGCCTTTGGAACCCAATCCTGCAGCCAAAAAATCAACAATCGATCAATCAAATACATAGATAAAACAGAAGAATCAAGATTTGAAATGACCATAACATTCAAGGCATATCAAGCATCAGGAAAACAGATCCCAAATATGAAAAAAGGGAAAACAAAAAAGAGAAGAAAAAGGGCCACGGGTGTGACTCACCTTGGTTGTTGGCCGATCTAAACAGGCAGTCCCATCCGGCATGCTGCAAGGTTGGTGTTCACCTCTCCATCTGTTGCCTTGTGGACGAGGGCTCCAAGACGAGGAAGGCCAGGTCAAGGATGAACAAAACAACATAGAGGACGTGGAGCAGCTCGATGGCGGAGGCTTTCATCTCCCTGTCTACTCGCCGGAAGAGGGGCTGCCGCTGCCTTTTTGCTCGTCTGGAAAGGGGAACGGGAGGGGGAAAGGTAGCAGGAGCAAAGAAACAATGAGAAAGGAGGAGGAAGAGGAACCGTGAGAGGGGGAGTTGGTCACCGACTGCATTAACTACGACGTGCAAGGTGAAAAAAATGACGTGATCGATGCAGGAGTAGCCAGTCCGTCGACGACACGTGAACCAGCTGGTACACAAGGCGTTTTCTCACGCGGTGGTAAAAACACACAAAGCACGGACACGCCGACGATTGAGATCTAACGATGGGAAAAAATTTGGATGGCGCACGAAGGCTGGGAGCGCGGGTGGGCTCTCCCTTTAGAGGTTCAAATACTGCTTATGAATCATCGTTTGCCTGCTTATATCATCTTCTTCTGACAACACAGTGCTCTTTATGTCACCATACAATTGACTTCAATTGGAAAGAGAAAAATCGGAGATTATTTCTTCTCAGGTACAAACAATATGATTCAATTTTCCCCAGGTATTGAAGCACTCTGAATGAGTGCAAGAAGTCTGAAGATGATGTCCACACGTACCTCTTCCTTGCTTCAGACGTGTACTGTTATTCCATAATAGACGTTCAGCAGCTTAACTGCACTGTACGCGTGATCTTGTTGGCGCGTCTCACTAACTAACTGCTGTTTGTACATGTTAATCGTCTGTTGAGTCAAAATTGTAATAACTAGTTGAATAATAATCGGTCTTTTATAAGGATGGAGAGCAGCTGTTCAATTTAGAATTAGGAAAGCCTCTCTTATGTACTCGGTACTACTATACTGTAGATACGTACTACTTTCAGGAAGTAGTAGCCACCAAGTTGTATCGACTTGAATGGTCTACAGATCCACGTGTACCGATTGGCACAAATGTTATGTACGAGACAGCATTTTGCCTTATCATTCGAGGCACGATGTGCACTGTCGACCGCTCTATTTTTTTGGGAAGGTTCCGTATAATTTTCATTAACCACTAATTTTCAGTGGCTTGAAAAATAAAAAAACTTTTGACAATTGCCTAACACTGCTCTATTTTTTGGGAAGGTTTGGTAGAATTTTCATTAACCACTAATTTTCAGTGGCTTGAAAAATTGAAAAACTTTTGATCATTGTCTAACACCACTAGATCGAAATTAGATGGCCTACAAAAAAAATATTTTTTTCTATAGCCTACGCATTAACAATTTTTTTTGGGCAATTGAAGAGGAGGGAAAACATAATCTTAATGCTGCTCATATACAAGATTTAATGATCATAACATCGGCATTTATGTTACTTCAAAATAGAGAAAACAGACATTGGCAAGATTCAGGAACCACATTGCAGACCTCGTTTCCGTGTTCGTTATTTCTGTCGCCATCGGACGTTAGAAAAAGCCAAACAAAATGCATATGCTAGAATCCTTTGGAATCCAAAACCGCGAGCACCACCAGTCCACCAACTTCGCTTCCATGCGGGGCCCACGTCCCCGCTTCGCTTCTTCATTTTCCTGCGTCCAGTCAGTGGGTCAACCTGGCACGGTGTTCGATCTGCGCCGTTCGTTGGGCGCAAGCCAACGGCCCGCCGTCCATTTCCTGTGCAGGAATATAAAGCGGCCCACCCCTCATTCCGCGCTGCCCCGTCTCGCCGCCACCCCGGCATTCGGCGCGCCATTTATATATATAAATATTGATTGACGCCACCGTCTCGCCGTGAGCTTCTTCTTACCGGCTGCTCCGCCGCTGCCCTCTCGGGATTCCTTATCCAGGAGGAAAACCTTCTGGAACCAACACCCGCCGCGTCGTTCAGAGATGGAGGGGGCGTTGTCGATGTCGCGGTTCCTTGGGGCCGCGCCTGCAGTCGCTGCACGCGCACGGCCCGTGTGTTCTGGTTTGCGCTCCGCCGCCGCCGCCGCCGCCGCCGCCTCCTCGAGGCCTGGGTTGCGTGTCAGCACGGTGAACAGGCGAATTTCCACTCGGTGCCAGGCTCAGGCTTCGGCGCCGGTGAGTTTTTCAAACATGTGTGCTCAGCCGGCGCTGGCACGGCATGGAGAGAAGGCCGCCGCGACGGGGTTCACCGTCGTTATGAAGTTCGGCGGCTCCTCGTTGGCCTCGGCCGAGCGGATGAGGGAAGTGGCCGACCTCATCCTTAGCTTCTCCGACGAGACACCGGTCGTCGTCCTCTCCGCCATGGGGAAGACCACCAACAATCTCCTCCTGGTACCAGTTTTACCTCCCCCTGAAATGGCCGGATTCCGTGACCTCGTTACCTTCTAGCTAAATGTGCGCTGTGGCTTGTTTGATTCACTGTTTAGGCCGGAGAGAAGGCCGTGAGCTGTGGCGCCCCGAGGGCTTGCGAAATCCCCGAACTCTCTGTCATCAAGGAGCTGCATCTTAGGCAGGTTTCATTCTGCTCTTTTCGTGATCTCTGATTCAGTTCCCTTTTGGTTAGAGCATTCTGTCCTGACATGCCATTTTTTTTTCCTTCTCAGGACGATTGATGAGCTTGGATTACATAGGTCGGTTGTTTCAGGTATGGTATTGTCTTGTCACTTTTACTCTGCTTGGGATCATTAGCAAAAGGTCCTCATTCTCTCTGTGATATGCAAAGTTTTTGTTTCAATAATTTCAATTCTAATTTCTGGTGGAAGCTGACTGCAAAGCATAAATATATTTTTTAAGAAAATCTGTATGGTGTTGACAGGTCTTGAGGTCATTGAATTGTGATTGATGCTGTTGTGCTCAACATTACAGCTTGTTTCTGCATTTGTTCAATAGTTTTTACCTTCCAATCTCTATACCTGTTACCTTAGTTGATAGTAAGTTGTAATAAATGGGGACTTATCTATCATTTTCCTTTTGACTCTCCTCTTTTAATTAGCTTTGGCATTCCTTCATCTTACAGTATAATTACCTTTCAGTAGCACCATCAAACACTTTCTTCATTAATGTTTCTTTCCACAGGTTTGCTGGATCAGTTGGAGCAACTTCTTAAAGGAATTGCTATGATGAAAGAGCTGACTCTTAGGACAAGAGATTACCTTGTTTCCTTTGGTGAATGCATGTCTACAAGAATATTTGCTGCATACATGAATAAACTTGGGAGAAAAGCACGCCAGGTATGATGATGTTTGTGTCTTATGATTAATATTTACCTTGATTTCTCTATCTATAAAAAGTCAGATAGATTATGTGTTCCTTGGTCTTTAAGTAAAAAATAATGCTACCTTGACACTATATCTGATTGAAAGTTAGATTCTAGTCAAACCACTAATTCAAACTGACAGGGAAAATGGATTAATGCATCTCATATAGAATTTAGACTATCTGCTTAGTCCCAGAACATTACCTAAATAAAGAGCTGCCGTAGAGGTCAACAAAGTGCTAGGGAATTTAAAAAGTAAAAAAAAAAAACAACAACTTTTGATACTAACGGGTCACAATTGAATGTAAATCTATTTGTTGTCATGTATAATACTACTGTTGAATCTTCCCTGGCACATTACTGCATGGTTATGCCTACAATTTCAGCCAACCTTTCTTTCATCATAAGCAAATGCCCATCTCTTCATGGTAATAAGATCAGATGGAGCTCCAGCATGTTTGATATTTTACTTCCTTTGTAACAATGTTTTATACTGATTGTTCTTTTTGCAGTATAATACATTTGAGTAACAATGTTGCATTCTAATTGTTCTTTTTTGCAGTATGATGCATTCGATATTGGCTTTATAACCACTGATGATTTCACAAATGCTGATATTCTTGAAGTCACTTATCCTACTGTTGCAAAGAGGCTAAATGGAGACTGGATGAATGACCCTGCTATTCCTATAGTCACTGGTTTTCTTGGGAAAGTATGTAGTTCCACATAATTCATGTTGAAGGGCTTTGTTGGGGAAATCGGTGTTCCTAGGCTGACACCGACTTACTAGAAATGGTACCAAACTGGTGTGATACCACTTCTTATGTGGACCCAAACCCAACCTTCTATCTATATCGAGGAGATCTTCACCTTACTCTACTAACTTGGAGACCAACTCTTTAGAAAAGAGCTTAACCTTTATTCATAAGATAAACTTGAAACAATACACAACATTCTTCGTGGCTACACACCACTACTATCAATCTAGGACTCACCATTAACTCCTAGACTCTAAGACACATCATAGCAACCTTTTCCATGCCTTCACATGTGGTGGCTTCTATGGCTCCATGGCATGGTATCTTGGAGGGTAGAGGGCACCCCTATTTATACTTACTCATGATCACTAGGATGTTGCCATGTGGCAACATTCTACACTCTTCTAACTAAAATATCTAGCTCTAGAATATTCTCATCCTTATCCTAATATCTAGATATTTCTTACCACACATAAATATCTAGTTTCTAGACTATTCTTTACTTTGCCATGAATAAATAATTCTAGAATCTTTCATGGCAAATATCTTTTCTCTTATGCTTTCCCAAATATTCTAGAATATTCCAAGTATGCATTGCCATAACTCAACACTCCCTCTCAATGCATACTTGCTTTTCCACTGGTTGCCATCTCTCGATTCTCCACTTTGCCAATGTCTCCCAAATCGCCTTCGGTTTCTCCATATCTCTCCTCAATTGTCTTCTTCAACACCAACGTAGCCTTGCCTCCTTCCACGCACGCTTTTGCAAGGCTTCGCATTCTCCTTCGCTCCTCGAGTGGAGGATCTGTTTCGGTGCCTATCACAACTTCTCATGCACTCTAGAAATCTGCCACCTCGATCGACGCCCGGCGTCATCTATGCTTGGTCCCGCACCAGCATTCTCCACAGATCCCGGACCGTGCTCTTCGACAGATTCCCCTCTAGTGCCACTCGGTTCCACACCGAGCAATGTAAGCACCCCGTGCTTACCGGTTGCACCGACCAAGGTAAGTGCCCTGCACTTACAACAGCACTCCTCCCTCTACAGAGAGCCTCAAACTGCCCATGCATTACACTTGGTCCTGCACCAAGTGTTCTTCACTTCACGAGTCCCAGATCGTGATCTTTGACTAGAGTCTCCAACATAAGTGCCCCGCACTTGCAGGAGACTCGTCCCTCTTTTGGCAGTCTCGGACCGCCCCTGCTCCGATACCAATTGTTGGGGAAATCGGTGTTCCTAGGTCGACACCGACTTACTAGAAATGGTACCAAACTGGTGTGATACCACTTCTTATGTGGACCCAAACCCAACCTTCTATCTATATCGAGGAGATCTTCACCTTACTCTACTAACTTGGAGACCAACTCTTTAGAAAAGAGCTTAACCTTTATTCATAAGATAAACTTGAAACAATACACAACATTCTTCGTGGCTACACACCACTACTATCAATCTAGGACTCACCATTAACTCCTAGACTCTAAGACACATCATAGCAACCTTTTCCATGCCTTCACATGTGGTGGCTTCTATGGCTCCATGGCATGGTATCTTGGAGGGTAGAGGGCACCCCTATTTATACTTACTCATGATCACTAGGATGTTGCCATGTGGCAACATTCTACACTCTTCTAACTAAAATATCTAGCTCTAGAATATTCTCATCCTTATCCTAATATCTAGATATTTCTTACCACACATAAATATCTAGTTTCTAGACTATTCTTTACTTTGCCATGAATAAATAATTCTAGAATCTTTCATGGCAAATATCTTTTCTCTTATGCTTTCCCAAATATTCTAGAATATTCCAAGTATGCATTGCCATAACTCAACAGGCTTCATATGGTTTACTCTGTTCTGATTCGTAATGATGCACATCAATTTCAGGGCTGCATATCATGTGCTGTCACTACTTTAGGCAGGGGTGGTAGTGACCTGACAGCTACGACCATTGGCAAAGCCTTGGGGTTAAGAGAAATCCAGGTGTGTTATCTAATTTCGCGATAAATGACTTGTCTGTAGTTTGGTGCATACAGAGGTTTCATCTTCTAGGTTCATTAAGTTTTCAGAACTGATAAGTTGTTCAAACGTTTTGTAAAGAAAGAAAGAAAAAAGCTGAAAGTTGCAATTTGTTGTAAAACTGTAACTAGATCTCTAACTTTTAATCCCCTTTCTATTTTTCATAGGTCTGGAAGGATGTAGATGGTGTGTTGACATGTGATCCTAATATTTATGCAAATGCTAAACCTGTACCTTACTTGACTTTTGACGAGGCTGCTGAACTTGCCTACTTTGGTGCACAGGTATTCTTATTCTTTATTACTATATGTTGTACCTCAAATTTTAATCCAGAAGATTTAGTCTATACATGGCAGCTTTGCTTTGCCTTTCATGTCCCTTCTTGTTTCTTGTTTTATGAGGTTGGCTGTGGAAGAAGAAATTTTGCAGAATTGATAACTTTTTTTGTTGTTGCATGTGCTCCTGGAATAACGTGCAACTTGGCTATTTTTAGGTTTTACATCCCGAATCAATGCGACCAGCTAGAGAAGGTGGTATACCAGTCAGAGTTAAGAACTTGTATAATCGTCATGCACATGGTACTGTCATCACCAAATCAAGAGATATGAGCAAGGTTTGTTGCTTGTGGATGATTGTGATTCTTCCATGTTAAACCACTTTTTGTTCTATCTGGAGGCTCTTGAAATAGCCGAAGCTTTAGAGCTTGATTGTATCTTATCTTTTTCAGAGTTTATTAACCAGTATCGTCTTAAAATCAAATGTTACCGTGCTGGATATAGTAAGTACTCGAATGCTCGGCCAGTATGGTTTTCTTGCGAAGGTATGTTCAGCAACATATGTGGTTGTTTTTATTTTTTTTCTTTTGTTAGATGCATAATACATTTGTCAGTTTGGTTATATTTTTCATGCGTGTTTGCAGGTCTTCTCGATATTTGAAGATTTGGGCATTTCTGTTGACTGTGTGGCAACTAGTGAAGTCAGCATATCTTTGACACTAGATCCATCTAAACTGTGGAGTCGTGAACTTATCAAGCAGGTAAGCATTTGAATCAAATATTTGTTTCTTTATTCAACATTCAGCAAACACCATGACTAGTACTTTCCCAGGGAGCAAATTTTATCCTTTTATGATTTATTAATGAATCTTGTATAATAATATTTTGTGAAATATTTTTTTTACTACTTTCTGGATTCATTGTCGTATTATCATGATGTGGCAGGAACTTGATCATGTTGTTGAAGAGCTTGACAAAATTGCAGATGTTCATCTGCTGCAAAACCGATCAATTATCTCCCTGATTGGGAATGCACAGAGGTCTTCATTGATTCTTGAAAAGGTTAGAGATCCAAAGGTTCATTGATTCAGTAAGCTAGAGAATGATCAGTAGGGCACAATCTTTTTTCTCGTGTTATATTTCTGATCGCTTGTGATTAACATTTTCCTGCATGCCAGGCATTCAATGTTCTAAGAAGAAATGGTGTTAATGTTCAGATGATCTCACAAGGGGCGTCCAAGGTATTCCCATACCGAAATGAATTGTGTTTAAATGCAAGTGTCAAAGGCTGTAAAAATGCTAACTGCATGCACGCAGGTGAACATTTCCTTGGTAGTGAACGACAGTGAAGCAAAACAGTGTGTGCAAGCACTTCATTCGGCATTCTTTGAGCTGGGCGACAAGGTAATTTAATTTTATCTGTTGTCCATAGATTTAGTCGAGTAAACACATGTTGCAATTTTCCGTAACTTTACAAACTGCTAACATGCTTTCTTGTTTAGTACTACATGTTTCTCGAGTAACTAGAGACCAAGTACTTTTGCACTGACAGAAGTGCCTTTCTACATTTTAGGTCTTGCATGCACATACCGAACATGATAGCCATCAGGAACCTGATAGAGCTGTTCGGTTCCCAGCTCCTCTCGGGAAGGGGTTGCTCCGTACTTGTGTAGCTGCTAGGCCAGGAGGGGCATCCTTGAGAAAAAGAGATGGGTGGTGCCGTCACTGCCGAGCCAGCACCGGGAGGGGTCCAAGGTCGACTACTCTGAAGAATGACGATGCATGCGGCGCAGCATCAGTGGTGCTGAAGTTTATCCTCCATTATTCAAAAAGTCTCGTGAGTAAACTATAGGTTTCATCAATTCAGTAGTACATAGTATAGTTGTAATATTGATCAGTGTAGATGAGATGTAATAATTGCGTGCATCTTCTGAGTGTTTTGTATGTAGAGTAATAATTGTGTGCTCAATAGCATGCGGCCATGTTGTTAAGAAATTAAGACGGCCATGTGGTTACAACTCTATTATTAATAATTGATTTCGTCTCTAATTAGCACCACATCGTGCCAAATTTTGATATTATGGTTCTATGTGGCAGAGCTTTAAATTATATTGATTTTATTTTTGGTTTATTTAGAAAACTGTTTGGTAAAATAGTTTCTCAATGACGGAGCTTTGATGTGCTTTATGATCGTAACACGCCTCACTTGTTAGCCCTGTAAATATGTTGTTACGGGCCACACTCGCACGGTCATAGCTACGGAACTTATATAAGACCACTTACATATTCAAGTGCCACCATGCCACCCGTCGTGGAGCGTGTTGCCTGAAAGTATCTCCAGATCGGGACCCAGTTGTCGTGACCATGCTGGTCATGGTGAAATCAGAGTCAGAGATGTCACATTTCCGGGTGATACCATCGCGCTAAGGACCTGGACAAGGCAGAGGCTTCCACTTCACGAGTCATGACCCTGCATGGATCAGAGGGAAGTCGCAGGAGGGGAGGGAGGGAGAGGGAGAGGGAGGTCGCCCTTGATGGATCCATCCACTCTCCATCCGGTTATTTAATTACCACCAGCTCCTAATCAATAGAGAAGATGGCCTGTCTCGGTTGCGGTATGCCGGTATGCTGCTACCATCTGGACAAACCTCATGAATTTGTGCATACGCTGAGAGAAAAGCAAGAAGAATATGTGTAGTATAGGCTGAGAGAAAAACAGGAGGCCGGACTAGAGGACAACCGACTTATCACATGAATGAAGCTATTTATGAATATAAGTTGATGAAGTATTTATCAAAATATATGATTTGTGGTATGTATAAGGTCAATCTCATTGGGGTTTTATTTGTATTAAATGGAGTGACACATGAGCAAAAAGAATGACATGGTAGCGTAATTAATATGAAACAGAACAAATGAGTTTCAATTTTTTTAAATTGACAAGACACTATTTCATATGTTTATGAAATCGTGAGATGAAACTATGCATTGAGAGACACTATTTCATCAATCAAACTAAATCTTCAAATCTGATGCGACATTCTTGGAGAGTGTGAAATGAAACTATGCATTAAGACTAGACTAATAATAGTGTAACTTCTAAACATTTTAATCAGTACATTAATATTTTATTCATATCTTTGTATTCGTGCATTCCAAACACTTAAATTTCTCTATTCCTTTGTGTTTGGATCCCCCGTGACTTTGTTGATTCCTCAATTAGGCATGTTTCTGTGTTTTTCTTCGTTCCTATTTTTTTTTTCATGTTTTTGTGTTTTTTGTTCCTTCCTTCCGAACAAAACCTAAAATTGAAGGAATATACCAACTATCCATGTCCGTCTATTGAATGGATAAATGTCCGGCTCAGGTGAGTAGTTTAGTACCCTGGTATTGGCATGCTTCCTTGATGTGCTATTCTGGTCCCTCATCTGATCGTTCTTACTAGTAGTATATACGAAAAGCTGAACCGAAAACCTGCAACTTGAGCAGCAATGCGTTAGTATATTCTGTGGTCGGTGGATTTCTTTCAGATTCCAGTATCCTGTCGTTGTTGCACTCCCCGTGTTCATGTTCCCTGTTTGATATCTTTTTAGATGAGATGAATAGTAGTACCGTTTCAGATATTTTGAAGGTGGTAATGTATGCTGGGAGTACCTCTGAATTGCCGAACTAGCAGTTGTAAACGTTTCCTCTCTCGAGATCGGTGAAGTCAACATCGGTGGCAACTCAGATATCCTTGGTCATCGAAACATGAATTAAATCCAAATGCTGTTCCTTGATCCGAAACGTGCCAAAAAGGATCGGTGCCCAGTTTAATAGTACTGGCAAGTTGGCAACCTGACCACAGACTCGATCGACGTGCATTTTGTATTTTTGTTCCATCGTGGTTAGTAGACTCGGCACAACAGGTTTGTCGTTTGCTTAGTTTCGTTTTTGAATTGGAAAAATGCCGACCAACAGTTGTTTGTTCAGTGGGTTGGTAATTCGTTTATTATTATTATGCGTAACCGCTCCAGTGCCCGCTGCTTTGCGGGTATCGGTGAAGGCTCACCGATCGAAACATGAAATTCAAATCCTGATGAGCGTAACGTGTTTGTGGATAATGGCGCGCTGCGTTGTTTTCTTTGGTAGTACTAGTAGAAAACTGTACCTGGCAAGTTGGCCACTTGAGAATAAAAATTGGCCGGGTCGTTGGGCTCGGAATCATTTGAAGACGCGACGCGAGTCCATCTCGCTCAGCAGGTAGTCGTTTTGCTTTTATAAACACATGAGCAGCTAATCATCACTTCCGCTGTGCCAGTAGTCACTGAAGTAGTCAGTGGTCGCGCCTCATCAGCCATGGCAATGGCGTTCCGGCTCACCGTAGCGGTGGCCACCATTGCTGCCGCGGCAATCGTGCCAATGATTAGTAGCGCGTCATCAGTAGGAACTAGTGATCCTGACCACTTTCTGGGCGTGAACTACGGCACGCTGGGCGACAACCTCCCTCCCCCGCACCGCGGGCACGAGCTGGCCCGCTCCGCCGGCGCCGCCGCCGTGCGCTTCTACGACGCGAACGCGACGCTCCTCGCCGCGGCGGCCGCGTCGGGCCTGATCTTCATCCCGAGCCTCCCGAACGAGCTGATCCCCAGCATGTCCGCCTCCCAGAGCGCCGCCGACGCGTGGGTGGCCTCCACGCTGCGCCCCTTCCGCCGCAACGGCAACCTCCGCTTCCTCCTCGTGGGGAACGAGGTGCTCTCGGACCCGGGCCAGAGGTCGCGCTGGCCCCACCTCGTCCCCGCCATGGCCCGCCTCCACGCCGCCCTGCGCCGCCACGGGCTGGGCCGCGTCAGGGTGAGCACCACGTGCAGCATGCACGAGCTGGAACACCAGAACGTGTTCCCGCCCTCGGCCGGCGTGTTCCGCGCCGACATCGCCGCCGACGTCATGCGCCCGCTCCTGGAGTTCCTCCACCGCACCGACTCGTTCTTCTTCATCGACGCGTACACCTACTTCACCTGGACCGCCAACCACACGCTGTTCCCGCTCTCCTACGCGCTGCTCGACCCGGCTTCCGGGTTCCGGTACCGCGACCCCGGCACGGGGCTCTCGTACACCAACCTCCTGGACCAGATGCTGGACGCGGTGGTGGCGGCGATGGGCCGGCTGGGCCACGGCGGGGTCAGGCTCGGCCTGGCCGAGACGGGCTGGCCCACGGCGGGCGACCTCGACCAGTTCGGCGCCAACGTGCGGAACGCGGCCACCTACAACCGCAACCTGGCCCGCCACCTGGCGTCGGGGGCCGGCACGCCGCGGCGGCCCGGGACGCGCTTCCCCGCCATGGTGTTCGCGCTCTTCAACGAGAACCTCAAGGGCGGGCCCGCCACGGAGCGGCACTGGGGCCTCTTCCACCCCAACGGCACCAAGGTCTACGACGTCGACCTCACCGGCCGACGCGCTCCGGCGGCGTACCCGCCGCTGCCGCCGGCGACGAACGACCGGCCCTACCCCGGACCCATATGGTGCGTGGTGAAACAGGGGACAGTGAATGAGACGGCGGTGATGGAGCAGGTGGTGAAGGTGTGCGGGGATGTGGCAGGGCTGTGCGACCCCGTGCGGCCCGGTGGCGCGTGCTTCAGGCCCAACACGGTGGCCGCGCACGCCAGCTACGTCTTCAGCGCGCACTGGAACAGGTTCAGCGAGGAATACGGCGGATGCTACTTTGCCGGCCTCGCCGTCCGGACCACCGTCGATCCCAGTGAGTACCTTCCTTTTCCCACTCTTTTCTTTTCTTCGTGATCAAACTCTGGATTACATTCTGGAACTGATGAACGATATTTAATTTCCCTCCTCCAGGCCATGGATCTTGTAGATTTCCCAGCATTGTACTCAAGTGAGTACCGCCGGTTGCACGAGTCCAATGTTTGGTTCAGACTTGCCGGTTTCTAAGCACTACTCAAGATATTTCCTCCCGTTGAATTTATATAAGACAAATCTTTAGGCCTCGGACGTTCAAAAGCACCATAGTGTCGAGAATTGTGCATGATATCTGCAACTCTAGGCATACAATGGAATGCTCATCTTGTGTTTGCTGTTCACCGTCTTGTTTTACTCTTTTTTCTACACTCTCTACAACCCCAATGTCCTTTAATCACTACTGTCTCCGTTCTTAAATTGTTAACATCATTGATTTTCCTCATTACATTTTACCATTAGTCTTAGGGCCTGTTCGTTTCCAGCTATATAACTTTTAGAGGGGTCAAATCAAAGAGAATTTTATCATTTTGGAGTACTAAATAAAGTCTAATCTCGAAACTAATTGCAGACTCCCTATCTAATTCACGAGACGAATCCAACGAGGGTAATTATGGTGTTATTAGAAGATGTTTACTGTAGCATCACTGTAGCAAAACATAGATTAATTAGGATCATTAGATTCGTCTCGCAAATTAGAGGGGGATCGCGACATAGGTTTTGTTATTAAATTAATAAAAGTACTACTAAATAGTAAGATTCTCTTTGATGTGACAGATATATAAATTTTAGAGGGTGGAAACGAACAGGGCCTTATACAAAATGTTTTTCAAATATGTAAAGTTATAAGTCGTGTTTCAACTTCTTTGATAATAAAAATAAATTATAATAAAATATTTAATAATTCTTAATTTTTTTAATAAGACATACAATCAAACTGAACGGAAAAAATAAGAGGGCCAATAATGTAAGAACGGATGGAGTATGGTGTTAATGCTCAATAGGCTTCATTCCTTGTACTTTCCAATTCTTGTATGGAATCTTTCCTGGCATAACATTCATTTGAAGATGAGAAGAAATATTTGTATTCATCTTGTTGGAGGAAATATCTCTTGTTTACTCTACTCTACTCCTATATTCTGAAATTGATGACGTTTAAGACAATAAAATTGGCTTGATGCTAGTTCATTTGTGTCGTTTTAAACGTCAACACTGAGAGAATGAAGGGAGTATTACATAAACTTATTTAAGTACTTAACTAAGCAATAGTAATAGTGCCTTGTGGTCGATATACTTGAACCATTGAATTTTGGAAGATGGCCGGAAATGAAGAGAAAAAATCACATTGAATTTTGGTAAGTGCATAATGCAGATATATGGAACAAAAGTTACGATTGTCAAGTTGACATTATAGCATCGACTGAATCGTGGTAGTAGCAGAAACCGAATACTATGTATTTGTGATCAGAGAAAAAGTTCCTATCGTGGCATTATTTACAGGCTCAACGCAGCGTTAGTCGAAGCATCGTTACTGAAAACTAGCTAGCCTCCCGCTCACGAGAAAGTCATTCTGTATTTAAACTTCCATCTGAACTATATCCTGCTGCAGGGAGCTCGACGAGTCAAGGAAATTATAATAGTGAGCTCTCGTTTTGACGTTCTGCATTTGAAGCAAGGAGCACGAGATAAGTTCGTAGGTTTTTTAGTGTTGAATTTTGTAAAATTGTGAATTTCTAGAAGATGAAAAAAACAACAACCCAAAGCATGCACCCTTTTCAAACAGATTCAAGATGAAGCAACGATGACTAATAGCCAATTCAGCATCGTTAGTGTTTGATCATGGATAACATGATATAAACAATTGTTTGACTCATTGGCTGGCCGAACAAAGTTATTTTTGTTGATCTCACAAAGTTGTCACAATATTACTTCTTAACGACCATGTATGGATCCATAATTTGTAATTTGGTTCGTGATGTAAGTTACCAACAAGTTACTTTTTTCTTGTTGCTCTCACAAGGATGTC
>JAUNZO010003977.1:0-32842 GCA_031894775.1 Chloris gayana | reverse complement strand
TTTTTTGAAAATCGTGCTTTACACGTTTCGTGTTAAGAAAGAAGGGAAAAAAACAGCAATACAACAGGCACCCAGGGTGGAGAACCAGGGTGACCCAGAACCAGAAAAACAACACCACAACTAGAAGAGGCGCTCCAACGGCGGCTGCGGAGACAAATAGATGGGGTCAATCAAGCGTGCGCGGCTCCACATCGTTGCTGCCTCCTGGACGGCGCACGCCACAACATGCACCGGGGAGGCCTTCCCTCCGAAGGTTCCGGCATTGCGCTCTAGCCAAATGAGCCAGGCCACCATGATCACCGTAGAGTCGAAGGTTTTACGTCGATCTTTGAGCATGCGTTTCCTCGAACGAAGCCACCGATCGACAAAACCAGCATCCGGTCCAGGGGTAAGCCGCTCCCAGCCGAATGCACGAAAGGCCCGGTACCAAACCTCCCTGCTCGAAGACACAACGAACTAGAAGATGATCAAGGTCCTCGGGTAGTTGCGAACACAGGACGCAAGTTGAGGACATCTGCAGGCCGTGTCCGTGGCGACGAACTGCAGTCCAAACCCTTCCGTGCAGCACAAGCCAAATGAAGAAACGGCACTTGTTTGGTGCCTTCGTTTTCCGGAGTTGGCGGGCACCCAAGACTTGCGTCCGTCCGATGAAGAAGGCACGATATGCTGAAGCCGAAGAGAAGGTTCTCGAAGCCGTCCATCTCCAGGTGATGATGTCCGGTTCGTGTGGTTCCAAGCTGTAGCTATCGAGTCGAGCGGCGGACGAGCAGGTACTCCATGAGGACCGGCAGTGTTAGCGGCCCGTAAATATCCCTTCTCCATTGGTTGTTGTCCAAAGCTTCCGCCACCGTGCGGCGAGACTTGATCCTGTTGGATACTGCCGCCGCAAGTTCCGGGGCCATATCTCGCTATGGAGGAATTGTGCAGCCGACGATCCGTCCAAAAAAGGGTGGAATTCCCATCTCGAACCAAGAAAAAGATCGATCTACGAAAGAATTCCAAAAGCTCCTTTGAGAAGCCAGCTAGCATCTGCCGTGAGGGATTCAACACCGGTTGTGGTTGAGTTCTCGGCTTCCATAGCCAACGTAAACAGAGTGCATCGCCAAATAGTTTCATGTCAAGGATACCAAGGCCACCCATGATTAGCGGTCTCGTACGATTGGCCATGCGACAAGACACTTGCCCCCGTAAACGACATCGGTGCCCGTCCAAAGGAAGGCCTTCATGATTTTGATTATGGCCCGGATCGCCCGGGAGGGGAGCTCAATGTTGATCAAGATGTGCACTGTAATGGCAGACAAGGTTGATCCGATCGGCGCAAGCCGGCCGCTCTTGTGAAGCAGCTTGCCCTTCCACGTTGGTACCCGATCCGCCACTCTATCCACCACCGGTTGTATTGCTGATTTGGGTAGCTTAGACACCGACGGAGGAACGCCCAAGTATTTGATTGGGAAGGCGGTCACCGTAGCTGGAAAGAGCGTCTTCGCCGGCGCGATATCCGCGTCGGTGCATCGGATAGGCACCATTTGGCATTTCCGTAGATTACATCCCAGGCCGGAAACCTGTTGAAAGACCCGAAGAATGATTCTTGTAGTCCGCAGGTCCCGTTGTTTCGGGGAAGCGAAAATCACCAAGTCATCTCGCGTAGAGGGAGGCTCTATGTGTGCGGCCGGGAATGCCCATTGGGTCAAAAAGTTTCCGGTCTTCGGCCTGTCGAATCAAGGAGCCGAGAGCCTCCATTACGAGGATGAAGAGCAGGGGGGATAGAGGGTCGCCTTGACGTAGCCCCCGTGCATGGAAGATCCGCTGCCTCGGCGCGCCATTTAGGAGGATTCTTGTGCTTGCGTTGGACAAGAGGATGGAGATCCATTGCCGCCAAACGGTGGGAAAACCCATGTGCTCGAGGAGGTTCGGTAGGAACGGCCGAGCAACCGAGTCGAACGCCTTGGCAATGTCGATCTTCAGCAGTAGCTTGGGTATTCTTCGTGCATGCGGTTGTTTTGTCGTTGAGTGAACCAAGCGGAAATTGTCATGAATGGACCGTCCTTTTATGAAGGCGCTTTGATTTTCATTCACCGTAGCTTGAATTCTTGGAGACAGTCTCTTAGCGAGAACCTTGGAGAATAGCTTGCCCACACAAGTGGATCGGGGAGATGGGTCCGTAATCTCGATCGTTGCCGCTTCCGAATGCTTGGGTAGGAGAACAAGCGGCGCATCGTTTATTGAGTGGAAGCTGCGATCGTCCAGCCGCCGAAAGCGTCAAACGCAGCCATTAGGTCGGGCCGTATGATTGGCCAAGCCACTTGCAGGAATTTTGCTGTGAAACCATCCGGTCCGGCGCTTTCTCCGGGTGAAGTTCGGAGATCGTGCGCCGGACCTCTTCTTCCGTGAAACGGTCCCCAGTGCCTTGAAGCGCGGCCGTCGGGATGGGAAGGCGATCAAAGTGTAGAGACGAGGTGCATGCCGGTGGGATTCCCAGCAAGTCGTCGAAATATTGGAACGCTACCTTGGCTTTGGCTTCCTCCGAGACGACAATTGATCCGTCATCATTGGTTAGGCTTCGGATGAACTTCTTCCGCCCACGGGTGGAGGCGTGAAGATGGAAGAAACGAGTCGAGCATCTCCCTCGAGAGCCGGAGAAGACGTGATTCTTGGCGAGCAATCGAACGCTGGAGGGAACTCGCCCCGGAGACTTGAGTTTCGAGCGGCGGCGTAAGCCTATCTCGCAGGTTGACAGCGACGCCGATCGCCGACCAACTCCGGTGTCCGATGATTTCTTTTGCCATCTCAAGTTGCACCCGGACGCTTCCGACAAACTTTGTGCTCCAGCTCTTGAGAACCCTCGCGAGTGTTACGCAGAGCCGGTCGAGGCGGCGAAACGGATCCGCGCCGTGCGAGGGCGGTGCCATGCACGCTGGATCGCCTCAAGGAATCCGGGAATTTCGTCCAAATTGACCGGAAGTGAAATCTCTTCTTTAGTTGGAAAGAGTTGTCCGTGCTTAGGAGGAGCGGCGCATGATCCGAGGCGAGAGAGGCCGGAGGTTGAAGATCCAAGTGTGGAAAGAGGAGCAAGAAATCCGTAGAGGCGAAGACCCGATCAATGCGCTCCGGCGTTGGATGTTGTCTTTCATTGCTCCAAGTATACAACCGTCCCTCAAGGTGGAGCTCCTTCAACGCTGCTTGGGAGAGGAAACGTCCGAATTGACCCATGAGACGTCGGTTAAGCCGGTCGTTGTTCTTGTCCTCAAGCACGGTATATCATGTTGAAGTCGCCCAGCAGCATCCATGCCCCGAGTATGTACCAAACGTAGCTCGTGAAGTTCTACTAGAAAGTTCGGCTTGTCGCCGTCGCAGCAGGACCGTAGACGGTGGTGAGACAGAATTCCGCATCATTTGCAATCTGTTTAACCCGAGCCGAGATAGAGAAGCAGCGTTGGCGGATGTTTGTGAGTCGCCACACGGACGACTTCCAAGCTAGAAGAATGCCACCCCGAGTCCCAAGCGAGGGCGGATAGGTGTAGTCATAACCGAAACCAACGATCCTTACAACATCGAAATCCGTAATGGCAGAGAGCTTGGTTTCTTGTAGGCAAACAAGAGACGGCCGTTCGGTGGCCACCGGGTCACGAATCGCATCTCCGTGCGAGGCGAGCATTGAGGCCCCGCACATTCCACGACGATATCTGTTCACTACCCATCTATCTAGTTGGAGTGCGACCAAGGGACAAGGTGCCTTGGCTGAACTAGGACTCCGGTTCATGCCCAACCTCCGCCGGCACATAGTCAACGAAGAGCTCATCTATGAGTTTGATCTGCTCGTTAGTGAGACCACGGCGGAAAGTCTCAAAATATTCTTCTACATGTTCCGGCTCCGGGGTCGTCGCCGGTTATCCCAAGTTTTTTCATGATCAGATTACGGGCGGCGACAAGGGCAGGCGTGCGACGCTTCATTTTCTTGGCCAGCCGGAGACTCCGCCGTGGAGGCTGTATTGACGAAGTTGCGCGAGTCATGCGCCGACGTGGGACAGCGAGAGCGGCCGGTGGGGCTGTGCTGACCAACTCCTCGAACCGAGATGGGGAGTCCGGGGTGTGACCCGAGGGTAGCGGAGCGCGTTCCGAGTCCGCTAGGGCCGGCGCTCGAGCTGTTCCGTCCGAGGTTGAGGGTGCTCGGTAGCAACCGAGAGCCCGAAACAACCCCGAGCGCCGGGTCGCGGGGGTTGGGCTGCGGGAGGAGCTGTTGAAGACGGTCGAAAACCCCGGTGACCGGGATAGTTGATTGGGTCGGGCCGGCCCCCGTGGGGGAAACAATGTTTTGAATTGCGGCCGTGGCGGGGAGGCGGCCAGCTGAAGTGAGGATTGGGAGGCCCCCACTCGAGAAAGCGAGGAAGCCTCGAGAAGCATTGGGTCCGGTCCGGTCCCATCGAGTTGAGCGCGTTCCAACGGTCGGCATTGAATGCACCGGAGGGAGGCCATGTCCCGACCTGGTGGGGCCCAAGACTGCAGAATTAATGATCCGCCATGAATGTTGGTAGTTGGGAGGGTGGTAGCGCTTTGCCGCGGCACCGATGGCGCCGGCGAGCCTGCCGGCGATGGAGGGGTAGGTTGTCGCGACCGACGGCGGCGCTCGGAGTGCCTCTCCCGACTACGCGCCCTCCTAGGTGCCCCGTCCGGTGAATCATCCTCGCTGGACTCCGTAGACGGAGGGGTTGGAGGCGGCGACGCGGGAGGCGAATCCGGTGGAAGGCGCATGAGGAGGCGCCGAACCCGGATACGGACCGTATATTTCAAGGTGCGCCGCATTGGAATCGAGAGTGATTCGTCATCCGTGGGTTCCGGAACGGCGAGGATTTTGGATTCCGGAATTAGCTCCGGTCTTGTGGTCCAGGCAGAGACCTTAAACACAGCCAAGTTGCGACGGGCGGTGGACTCCGAGTGAACACTCGAAATTGAGCAGTAGGGGCGGAGCAGCGCGGCAACTGTCGAGTACTTGGAAGACATGCGGCGGAATACCCTCTAGCTCAATCTGCACTTTGTGATATAAGGCCCCGTGATCGGCGTACGCCAATCTGCTCCATGGCCGGACGCTCGGAGAGAAGGCCGGAGTGTGTATGGTCCTATCACCCGCGAGGACCGTCAAGTAGGATTCACGATCAGGTAACATTAAGAAGAAATCAAACAGAGCCGCCGCCGTATGAATTTCAAGCTGCTCATCTATGGGAATGCCAAATCTTGTGGCAATGGCCTCTCTTGCCTGTTCCGGCGTGACCGGCGGCCGAGTGCCTGTTATCCGAACAAGCACAGCGAGGTATTCGTAAGCAGATTCTCGCTGGTCGGTGTCAACCGGGCAAGCTCCTAACTCCGGGCAAGCGGCCTCTGCCTTGCAGCACCGGGATAACCGTGTGCGCGGCAGAAGGCGTAGTGGCTGCCGTGGGGGTGAGCGCCGGAAGCGAACAAGGAAGGACCTCGGTTCGACCTCTGAGCGCGCCAGCCGCTCCCCTCTCCGGCTTCCCCTTCGCCACCCAGGCGCTGCTCGGATGACCAGGAGATCTGCTACATCGACCGCTCGGTTGATACATAGGTGTCACAATCACATCTAACTCTACTCTCTCTCTCTCCTGTCCACGTAGGAATTCAGAACCACATGGCGTACTAGAGGTGCTGTATTGAAGAGTGTGGAGGCCTATGCACAGGAGGATCGAGGAGCACTTGTACCGCCATGGCGTTAAGTTTGGGTTGTGGTGACAAACTCTTTTAAGACAATCCTATCAGTTAAGAACGATCATGGGGCGAGTACTTTCTGTTGTCTCCAGTGCATCGGAACGATGTTGTCCTTCACTTTGGAGACACTTCTTGCTGTTTAGAATCTTTTAATAAGGCTGTTTTTCTTCTAAATTGACACTAGATAATATGTCTCCTATTCACTCTGAAGTAAATGTTCAAGGAGAATCATTAGGTGGTGTGAGTGTGGTCATTTTAAACTCAGCCGTTACTTCTTCTGTCCAGCAGTAAAAACGAATAACTCCATCCGACCATCACAAGCTTGTTTTGGGTAACATGGTCTTCAAACCATAGCTTTAATTTTGTTTTCTATTAGAAATGAACAAATATATGACAAATTAAAGTATTTTTGAGGGACATCGATATGATGATTCATATCGCATAGATGTTCCATAACTACATACTTAAGGTTCCTTATGGAATTCGGAATTGTAGAAACATAGGAATAAGAAATCGTTTAGAAAAACTTCCTACGAAGAAATTCAAGGACTTTTTTATAGAGTTTAGGAAAAACATATGAATTAGAGGAGAGAGATAGGCTTAAAGAAATTTTACATGAGGTTGGACCTTATACTAGAAATCCTTCAAAATTTGCATAAAGGAAGCTCTCCAATAGAAATTTTAATGTCTGTGTTTCAGGGTTGGGGTTTCATAGGAATTTTCTTGCAGGATTTAAATCCTATGAAATTTCTTTATTTTCCCTTTTTTACAAAGGGTGTGCCTAAACAATGTTGAACAGACGGTATATAAAAGGATGTAAGAATAATAACAGATTTTATCCAGCTCAATTTATCTTGTTTTGGTTTCCCAATTTAATTTAGCAGAATATGCTAAAAGTTTATAATAATACGGAGGTAGAGAGTGAATGTTTTACATTCTTTGAAACAGAATTATGATCTCCGGCAACTACTTTCTGACATCTTCAGTCTTGTCAGATCATGTTGTCTTTTACTTTTGTTGACGAAAAATCATCTTTTGACCGTCATATACACACATGGTCCATTGCAGGACCAAAGGAACGTGATGAATTTCTGAGGTGTGCCAATTAATTTTTCTCTACAAACCAACAAAGACAAGTAGACGTGTAAAATTCTAGATCACTGCCCAGATGTCCAGATATGTAACTGCAATTGATAGAGAATAAAAAAGTATAGAAATCGCGCGGTTATCGATTATAAACAAATCAGTGTTGTAAGTACATCTAGGCCCCTAATTATTATTTTGTGTGATTGACGTCAATATAATTAAAAAGGACTAATGTTTCTGAAGAGCATGTACGCAGCTAATAATTATTGATGAATAAGAGAGCAAGGTTTACAAGAAAGATTCAATGAAAAGTCAACATTTACGAATATACTTGGAAAAAGAAAAAGGAAATTCTCAAGATGAATGCCAAATAGCTCTTTCTTTTGATCTTGAGTATAGGAACACCACACTATCAAGAGAGACACACAAGATTAAGTGTCGAAGAAATCATGTGCAAATTCCATCTCAAAATCCAAAAATACCCGTCCAAGTTCATGGCCATCGCCCAATTGTCCTAAGCCCATCGGATTTTTCCATCGGATCACGTAACGTCGCACACCCAAAAAAATAACTAAGTCTTGAATCCATCGGACAATATCCTAAGCCCATCGGATTTTTTCATCGGATCACGGAATGGTGCACACCCAGAAAATTGTCTAAGTCTTGACCCATCGGACAATGTCCGAAAATAGTTGAACAATGTCCGATGACCAGAAAATCCGAAGCCATCGGACGAATCTCGGAAAGGCGCTAAGTCCTGAACTTCATCGGACAAAATCCGATAGCCATCGGACAATGTCCGATACTTCTCTGCAGACAAAATTCGAACCCCGTCGGATTATTTCATCGGACTACGAAGGTGTGCCACCCCTATCGGACAATGTCCGACCTAGATCGTACCCAACAGCTCTTTTTGTTGCCCCGACTATAAAAGGAGGTCTCTTCCTCCTTGGCCGATTGACAACCCCACTTCAAAAAACACCCTCAAACTCACCCGAGCACTCCTCCTCACCCCGTTTGATTCTCCACTCCAATCTTTGGTGGATTTGTGAGAGATTGAGGAGGATTGATTGAGCTTCAA
This sequence comes from Chloris gayana, assembly GCA_031894775.1. Lineage (NCBI taxonomy): Eukaryota > Viridiplantae > Streptophyta > Magnoliopsida > Poales > Poaceae > Chloris > Chloris gayana. The sequence goes on along the minus strand of JAUNZO010003977.1, from coordinate 24,957 downwards.
CTCCACTGCAAGAGCATTTGGTTCATCCTCGACATCGATGCTTGTTGTGTTTTTTACTCTTGGGGATTCATTTCCTAGACGGTTAGGCGTCACCCGACGAGCACACAAGCTTGTTGTTAAGACTCGGGTTCTTTGTATTGCTCCTCCCTTCGTGGAGATTGATTATTGGTTTTCAAGCCTGCCTTGGTGGCGGTTTGAACAGGTTTAGGGTTGAGAGCAAACCGGTCCTTGGTGAACTCCTCAACGGAGACGTAGGTTCCTTGGTTGAGCTGAACTTCGGTGAAAAATCGTGTGCCTCCTTGTCTTTCTTTCGTTTCTTGTTAATCTTGTGATTGTATGCTCTAGTTCTATGTTGTTCTTGCTTAAATCCATAGATTAACTTGTGTAGGAGGCTTGTTTGCTTGTTCCCTTGTTGCCTTAGCTTTATTGTGTTGCTAGCTGCTTGCTCCTTGTTTATTTCCGGTGGATTTGTCCATTTCGACGGCCGATCTGTTTTCCGCACGATGCTATCGGATATTATCCTATAAGTGCTGGATTTTATTGAGCATCGGACATTATCCTATACTTATCGGATATTGTAGTCGGACATTTTCCTTCGTGTTGCTAATTCATTAAATTAAGTAGTTTTCAGGATTATCGCCTATTCAACCCCCCTGCGACTTTCAAATGTAATGGCTCAAGGCGTGCGCTGGTCATATGAACAGTGCTATAATTGGTCATAAGTAAGATAAAGCAACAACAAGACAAGTTGGCCGATTTAACATATACGAACAATTAATTATGATCAAATTGTAACTTTTTGGGATTACATAGTACAAATTAGATACTCAAAACGCACACACAATCACTCCTATGATCACACGTAGGCAAGACCTACCCCTATGAGCATCTTTAAAGACTGAGCGAGACAAATTTTCGAGATTGACGAAGTCACCATCGATACCTCGCTGTCAACGAGACCGTCGCCTATCACTAAAAATGTAATGCTATTAAATCCTATAAAATTCACTCTCGTGGAGAGTCAAACCCAGGACCTAAGTCTGCTACTCCGGTTCTTGTAACCACTAGGCTACCGACCCTTTCGCAGATAGCAATTTTATTTTAGTATTCTTAATCACATGCCAGAACAGATAACATGGTTAAATCCTACTCGACCTATATAAATATCACATTCATTGTACATACGAGCAGGAATAAGACTGTTAAACCAGAAACCAACTCTAGACATAATCTACCAATCGTTTCACGGAGGATATGACAACTAAGTGAAGTAGAACATGACACATCAAACTGCTCTACATGATCGACAAACACATGTATAATCATCAACTACCAGTCCTAGATATCCAGGACAACTAGATGTAATCCATTAGCAACTATTTCACCGAAGACACATCAACTAAGCGAAGTAGATAGGACAAATCAAACTGACTACCCAGCTAGTAAGGGCAGATCTAATCGGCCAAATACATTAACCTAGAGTAGGTCTAATAGCATGTTAAAGCCTCTAACATCGATCAAGTGTTACATAGGACAAGTCAAACTAACTAGCGAAGTACTAGACTAGATCTTAAACAAGCATACTTAGCCGATCTTCGAAATAAAAACCTAGAACCATACTTAGCCAATACTCGAAACAATAACCTAGAGTAGATCTAAACTACCGAGATAACTAGCAAATTATGTCGATTTAAACAAGGCAAGTCAAACTACAGGAATTAAACGCACTTATCCAACAAATATGCATATTCCCCTCACGAAAACCGGAGCCCCGAGACCATGATGAAAACGTAAACCCTTGATTCTACGAGAATTTTTATGAAAATGATTACTTTGCTTCTCTTCAATGAAAGTTTCATTTTTTGGCATAATTCTTATTCTCATGATAGATTTAACTTCGATAAAAAGATACAATAAAGGAGGCGATGCGCCAAGACTCGATTGATTGTGTATATTTTTACAACATGCCTGGATCATTATTTATATCATCAGAGCGAGACTATAATGACCAGAATTCAACCATGTCAACCCAGTCCTATTTGAACTTCAAGTTACACTTTCTAAACTTAAAGACTTTCTAAAGATAAGTATGGGCTCATTTTTTCACACGCACTCCTTTTTCACACGCACGCACATAGAAATTGGGGGACCCTCTCTCCTTAGTTACTCACTCGCAGTTTACGCCTAGTCACCGATAGTCAGGTCCACCAAATCAAAATTCTGGTGTCAACAATTTTGTAGAGACTTATGAATGCTTCTTTTTTGTTTTGAATCTTCTTTTTACTAAGACTATTTCTTTTAAACTAATAATTTACCATATAATATGCTTGGTATTCACTCGAACTAAATGTTCGGTCAGAATGATTTCAAACTCACCAATTACTTTCTTCCTCTATCCTAAAACGAATACCTTCATCCGGACATCAAATGTTTGTTTTGGAAAATATGATCTCAAAAATTAGCTTTGAGTTGTACTTTCTACTAGGACAGATTTACATATAAGCAAATATATGACAAACTAAAGTTTTTTTCAAGGGAAATCGATTCATATCACATACATGTTCCATCACTATATACTAAAATGTTATTGTAATTAAAGATTAAAAAAACCAACCGGGACTTATCACAATTTTTTTAAAAAAATCTCAGTAGGGACTTTCTTGCGCTCTTCCTCTTCATGGAACCAAGTAGGTTGGACTTCGTCGTGTATCATGTATCTTCTATTCTTTTATGCTAACCAACAACATAAAAAGAACGGAGGAGTGCCAGTTTAGTGCATGGTTTTTGGTACGCGTGTGCCATCCTTGTCGTTGAAACTGAAAGATGAAGGGCATGTTTGGTTTGTGCCCAAATATATCCTATCAAAATTTTGTCATGACCAACATGAGGGCATAACCGAACTGTTGGTAATGCTGTAAAACAATAGTGTTTGGTTTGTTACCTTACCAAAATTTATAATCTCTCAGTATGACATGTGGAGTCCTTTTGTCATCATTATTTTTTAAGATAAAATATGACCAAGTGGGATCTTATTTTGTAGATTTAATTGTAACTAATATAATGGTGCAAACGGATCTTAATTTAGATTAACAGTTTAGGAGATATAATCATTTTAAGCTAGCTAAAACAAAACAGTGAGCATTTAATTCATCCAACAAAAACTCGTCACGTCAGCTTGAGGATGCAGCTCCTACGCTTTGGCGGACGTTTTCCTGGCCCCAGTTTTGCCCCAATGTTGTACTAGCATTGCCCAATTTTTTGTTGGTTGACCAAATGTTAGTGCTGAACCAAATGACTGCCAAATCTTGTGGACACACCAAATTTTGGAAAGGCAACCATTGACAGCAATCCAAACATACCCGAAAGCTTTAAAATAACGGACGATTATGAAGCTCGAGGTCCCACGCCAGGTTACACTTGCACAAATGGCAATTGGCACCTGCTGATGGCTGCACCTTGAATTTGATATACAGCCAGCGGAAATATCTGGAACTGTGTTTGCCAAAGTTTAAATGCTGATCTGAGCGGGATACTGACGGGGAATTGTAAGAATGATTAGGGGGAAATGCTTTTTTAGAGGAAACAATCAGTGGGCATGTGGTTAGGCCCTCGTCTTCATTGGCTTTTCTTGTGCTTGTGCGGTGGGATTCCAGAATTCCCTTCTTTTTCTATGTGATAAATATGTGTTTGTGTTGGACTCTCGCCAGGTCGGCTAGCCTTCCGTCGATGTGATGGTATCTCCTCTCAATGCTGAAGGGACCCGCCATGAATGGTTGATTCTCTCTACTACGGTTGTTCGAGCAACAAGTGGGACCATGCCTAATTACCTATACAATGTTGTGATCACGCGTTGACGGGCAAGCTGAATTGTTCCGGCTAGTCAGAGCTGATGCAGCGCGTGTACCTGGTGTTATGAAACCGGATGAAAACCGGATATTTCCGGTTTATACCGTGTTCCTTTGTGGGCAAATTAAATGGGCAAATTAATGAGCATTGATGGGGTGGTTGGGGGTTGAGGGACATCCTCATCCGAAGCCCCTTGCCTTGCTATAAAAGGACGCCATCGATGGCGACGGGAGGCAATCGGCTCCGGTTGTAATCCTCCCTTGAGAAATAAACAAGAGTCATTATTCTGCCCCATATTTCGTGTTCATCCATTACTCGTGATTTCGTGTGCATTAGTGAGTGAAAGACAGGTTGATTCGGTTGTTTCACAACACGTTATCAGCACGAACCTCTACCGAGCTACAAGGTAAGAATCAACTTGTGCTATCACTATCTACCGATGCACATGTGTTCTACGGTAAGAAAAGAACTATGCTTGCTACTAACAGTGGCAAGCTAAGGCAGTAACATATACATCCTATAACTATTAACATGAAATGGGTGCTACCGGAAGCTAGCACCAAGCACCAAGCATCACCTGCCGATGCTTACTCGAGCCGGTCCCGAGGACCGAGCACGGACTAAACCATGGCCCCGAAGCGCCATGGCTTTGACCTCCGAAGCAGGTCACCGCGATGCCTCCGAAGCTCGCGACACCCGCAGATCCTGAAGTATTGCGGGTTGACGCACCGATGGGTGTCGTCTCCGTCGACGAGCCGTTTCGCACCACGCACGTCTTCGCCGTGGGAGCAACAGCCCGTCACGGGAGTTCCAGCACCGCCGTGGGGATGAAAAAGCCCCACGCACGCCGTCGTCTCGTCCCCGTTAATCCGCCGCCTGCCGTCGCTGTGGAGTGGCTGTTGTACCCACGCGAGCAGCAAGGCGAGTCCCGGGCTACAGCCCGGGGCAGGACCGGTAGGGGACCCACGCAAGTGGGAACGCGGCCCGAAGTGCCGTCACCACCGCCCGTGCCGCGGTGAACAGGAGCCATGCGGCCCCGAGCGCCGCCGTCTCCTTCCGGCTAGGGCCCGAAGTGCCCGTGCCTCGCCCCGAGGCACCACCTCGCCGCGGCCCGCCACGGCGCCGCATGCGCCGTACATCCTCGCTCGCCGGCCGGGGCCCGCACATGCTCGGGCCCGTGCCTCCTCATAGCCCCGCCGACCAGAGCCATCGACCCGAGGCGCCGCCGAGGGCCCGCTAGATCTGGCCGGGCCTCGCGCGCCCGCGCCCGCGCCGCACACACACCGCCACGGGCGTCGATACCGGCTGCCCGTCGCGTGCACCGCGAGCGAGGCCGACACCGGCCGCCGCGGCCTTCTCGGCCGGCGCGTCGCCACGGGGTAGGCGCCGTCGCCACGGCCTCCCCGGCCCGCGCGCCGCCACTCACCTTGCCACGGCCGCGCCGCCGCGGCCGCCGGCCGCGCGCCCGCAGGCCGAGGGCCGCGCCGCGTCGTGCCGCGCCCGGCCGCGCTCGGCCACCGCCGCCCCCTCCTAGGCACCGGATCCGCCGCCGCCGGGCGCGCTCGGCCCCGTGGCTCGCATCGCCCCGGTCCGTTTCCCCTTGAGCGGATAAGAACGGGGCAAGGGCGCCGCCCTGTCTCGCGAGTGGTGCCGCACGCACCCGTGCGGCTAGGGTTAAACCCTAGCCGCGGGTGGGCCGGGCAACCATCGGCCCAAGTGGCCACGGCTCGATGGGCCATCGGCCTATAAACCAAACTAGTCTCGGGCTAAGTTGCTTTGGCCCATGCGCGCGAGGAGAAAAGAAAATAAAAGAGAAAAAAAAGGGGGGACGGGCTGGGCCGAATTTCGGACATTTTTCGGTTTACGCCATTTCTCGCGTTTTAACCCCCGAAGTTTGGTTAATCCGCATAATTATATTTCCTGGACTCCAGAAATTTGCGGATTAAACCCCGAAGCGTTTAATCGCGTAATTTCCATGACTAACCCTGCGTTTTATTTAAGGATAATTTATGCAGTGTTATTTTATGCTCACTAACATGCAGGAAACTTTTCTAGGAATATTCATGACCCGCATATTTGCAATATTGACATGCATAATTTACCCGAAGTAAATTGCATGATATTGCGAGCATGTCGGACATTGCAAAAAGGGAATTTACCCAGCTTGCCTTGGATGGCAGCAACTACCTCACTTGGGCTCAAGATATTGTCATTAACCCGAGATCCATGCGCCTCGGTCATACTATTGCCAAGCTCGAAGCCGGCAAGGAAAAGGTCGTGGTCGATGACGCCGATAGTGCAAAGGCTTTGCATTTCCTGCGTCATCACATACACCCGGACTCGAAAATGGAATATATGACCGAGGAGGATCCACGAGTTCCGTGGGAATCCCTAAAGGATCGCTTTGACCAACAACGAGGTTATTGCACTCCCACGAGCTCGGAATGACTGGATTACCCTACGCTTCCAAGACTATAAGTCCGTGGCGGCGTATAACTCTGCCATTCACCGAATCGTCTCAATGTTGCGTCTCCGTGGCCGGCAGATCACGGACGCCGAGATGATCGAGAAAACCCCGAACACCTTCCACCGGGCAACATCGTTCCGCAACAACGATGCAGGTGTCGAAATATACGAGATATTCTCAACTCGCTCGGACTACGTTAGTTGCGAACAGCGGAATGAGGTTCTCATGCGGAACCACTCGCCCGACCCATCGGGTCGATGGGTGTGCTCGAAGCACACGCCAATGTTACCGGGAGTTACGATGGCCCGAAATATGGCCGAAAGAAATGGAAGGGAAGGAAGGGTGGTATGTTCAAGGGTAGAGTAAAGGGTAAGCCCCGAGGAAAGGGTGACAAGAAGGTCACGGGTGAATCATCCGGGGAAGCAAGAATACATGCTATAGATGCGGACGTTCGGGACATTGGTCTCGCAAGCTGTCGCGTCCCCGACACCCGATCGACGCGCGTCGTCGTTCTTCCGGAAGCAAGAATGAGGGCGGGCCCGAGTCCCACTTCACCACCGAGCATGAAGCTCATGCCAATGACATGGTCATTGCGAATAGTGGAGACGTCCGAAAGGACGGCAGCGGGGACGACCTTTTTGATGATGACTTTGACATATTCGGGGACCTCGAATAATCCCCTCCATGTCAAGTGCAATGTTTCGCATATCGTCGGTTACTGATCCGGAAATACTGTAATAAAGCTCTCGAAGAGCTCGTGGTTCCTGAAGAACCACGGTTATGGGTCGTGCTCCTGAAGAGCACACGGTTCTCGAAGAACCGTAGTTGTAAATAGTGCTCCTGAAGCAGACCTGGGTCATGAATATGCTCCTGAAGAGCAGCTATTGTAAAGCCCGAAGTCTTTACAAACGAGTCTTCCCGAGTTATTATCATTTTATGTGTTTATATTTCCTGCATCTCTATTTATCATGTCCGGGGTATTTGATACGAGGTTCGGTTGGGTCCCATGGCGGATGAGGAGTGTTGTCTCGTAGACAGCGCAACCACCAATACCATACTAAGGGAAACTAGATATTTCCACACTTTAATCAAGAAGTCCGGAAATATTATGACCATTGCCGGAAGCAATGCTCATATTGTCGGCACCGGAAGTGCCACACTAGTTTTCCCTATGGGTACGCGGATACTTGTGAGGAATGCTATCCTCTATCCGGAGTCCAAACGTACCCTTGTGAGCTTTAAAGATATCCGGGCAAACGGTTTCCACCGAAACCGAGAGTCGAGCATGGTATTGAATACCTGCTCATCACGAAATTTGATGGATATCAAAAGCATGTGGTTGAAAAACTCCCTTCATCGCCATCGGGTTTGTACCGTACGTACATTAAACCCGCCGATGAATATGTTGCGATGAAGACAATCTTTCGTGACCACGATGCCTTTAAGACATGGCATGAAAGATTGGGTCACCCTGGGTTGGGGATGATGAGAAGAATCATCAACAATTCTCGCGGCCATGAAATTGAGCCAAGGAACTTCCCGAATCTCGAAGAATTCATTTGCACGACTTGTGCAAAGGGGAAGTTGATCACTAAGCCATCCCTCCCGAAGATTAGGGATGAGTCACCTGTTTTCCTACAAAGGATACAGGGGGACATATGTGGACCTATTCAGCCTCTCTCGGGGCCGTTCGGGTATTTCATGGTACCGATTGATGCTTCTACCGGATGGAGTCATGTGGACTTGCTGTCCACAAGAAATCATGCCTTCTCTAAGCTTATTGCTCAAATCATCGGATTAAAGGCAAGTTTCCCGATAACCACATACGATCCATTCGTATGGACAATGCTTGGTGAGTTCGAGTCAAAAGCTTTTGATGATTATTGCATGGCTATGGGCATTAAGGTAGAGCATTCGAGTACCACATGTCCACACTCAAAATGGCCTAGCTGAATCCTTGATTAAAAGGATAAAGTGGATTGCTCGTCCATTGTTGCGGAATTGTCGGCTCCCAACCGGTTGTTGGGGCCAGCGAAGCACCGATCCAACTCGGGCCAACTGCATATAATGAGACATCCCCTTGCAGCTAGTGCGTGGGAAAGTGCCAAGTATTTCCCATCTACGAAAATTCGGTCGTGCGAGTATATGTGCCGATACCACCTCCTCAGCGTACTTCCATGGGACCCCACCGGAAGTTGGGGATATATGTTGGTTATGAGACTTCGTCCATAATCAAATTCCTAGAGCCTATGACTGGGGATCTTCATACGGCTCGGTACGCTGATTGCATATTTGATGAGGACAATTTCCCGAGCATTAGGGGAGACCGGCATCCTGAAGAATGCCGGGAAATTGAATGGAATGCAAGCGGGATGCAGTCCTTAGACCCACGCACTAGCGAGGCTGAACTGGAAGTTCAGCGGATTATAAATTTGCAAAATCTTGCAAATAAGTTGCCGAGATGCCTTCACCGATCATAAGGGAGTGACAAGGTCGCATATACTGCGATAAATGCGCCGGAGAGAGTGCGGATAGCCCCGAAGGCTACGACTCCGGTGTCACCCCCATCCTAGGAAGAGGGGAGACCTCCGGGTGCTCGGGACAAAGCCCCACGGAGACGTCCGCGGAGGCACGACCACGAGCCACTTGTTCCACTCCGGGGTTCGGTTGAAGAAGCTCAACCCGAAGTTGAGAATGTCCCTGAAGGACACCGTCCTGAAGACGGAGCCCTCGAAGAGGCGACCCAACCTGAAGTTGGGATGGTCCCTGAAGGACCCCATTCTGAAGATGGAAGTCCCGAGTGCATCGCGCGCGCTTAAGCGCACTGGGAAATCGGAACACCCTAGCTCGGTCGTTCGGGAAATCACGACGAGCTAGAGGATATGGATGAGATCTCCACTAATTATGTGCACACGGGAGAGTTATTTAACAGAAAGACCACCATTTTGAATGTGAACTTTGCCTCACAGATTGCTTGCTCAATGGATCCGGATCCGGAATCAAAGTCCATGGCGAGTGCCGAAGGCGCTCAGATTGGGATAAATGGAAAGCAGACAATCGAGCCGAGTTGCGCTCGCTTTATAAAAGAAGAGTGTTTGGGCCTGCAGTCCCAACACCCCCAAAGATCATCCCTGTGGGATGCAAATGGGTGTTCCTCCGGAAGAGGAACGAAAATAATGAGGTGGTAAGATATAAAGCGAGGTTTGGTGGCACAAGGGTTCACGCGAGAGACCCGGCATCGATTATGATGAAACATACTCTCCCGTCATGAGTGGGATCACGTTCCGATATTTAATATCTATGGCAGCTAACCCGAATCTCAATATGCGGTTGATGGATGTCGTGACCGCATACTTGTATGGGTCACTGGATTCGGAAATTTATATGCGAGTCCCTGAAGGACTCAAGATCCCTGGTCCGAATCCGAATCGCAACATGTATAGTGTGCGCTGCGGCGTGCACTATACGGGTTGAAACAATCCGGAAGGATGTGGTTCAACCGTTTGAGTAACTATCTCTTGAAGAGAGGTTACACAAACAATGATGATTGCCCTGTGTGTTCATAAAGAAATCCCGAGTGGATTTTGCATCATCTCCGTCTATGTCGATGATTTGAATATCATTGGCACCACGAGGGACATTGAGGAAGCTATGGCTTATCTCAAGACGGAGTTCGAGATGAAGGACTTGGGTAAAACCAAGTTACGCTTGGGCCTGCAGCTCGAGCACCTCCCTGGGGAGTGTTTGTGCACCGGTCTACCTACACAAAGAGGGTACTTGAAAAGTTTAATATGGACAAGTGCCACCCTCCGAGAACCCCCATGGTGGTCCGTTCACTTGACGTGAAAAAGGACCCGTTCGGACCCAAAGGGGAGAATGAGGAAATATTGGGACTCGAAGTTCCCTACTTAAGCGCCATTGGAGCACTTATGTACCTAGCGAATTGCACGAGGCCCGATATTGCATTCGCGGTCAATTTGTTGGCCAGGTGCAGTGCTGCCCCAACCGGAAGGCATTGGATTGGCGTCAAAACCATTCTCCGTGCACTGCAAGGTACGCGGGACCTTGGGTTGTGGTTCCAGAAGAACCAAGACCCGACCATGGTGGGGTATGTGGATGCTGGCTACATGTCCGATCCACATAATGCCGGATCCCGGACCGGTTTCGTGTTTCTCTCGTGGTGGTGCAGCCATTTCTTGGCGGTCCGTGAAGCGGACCCTGGTTGCCACGTCAACCAACCACTCGAGAGATCATTGCACTCTATGAGGCCACACGAGAGTGTGCACTGGTTGAGACGGATGGTTGGCCACATCCGGAAGTCATGTGGCTTGGACACCGTCAGTACTCCCATTGTTATTTATGAGGATAACGCTGCTTGTGTTGCACGGATGCATATGGGCTATGTGAAGAGCAATTACACGAAGCATATTGCTCCAAAGTTCTTCTACCCCCATGAGCTCCGGAAGAGCGGTGAAATTAATATCCTGCACACTAAGTCATGTGAAAATCTTGCAGATTTATTCACTAAGTCTCTGCCGACATCTAGCTTCTATAGATGCATTCGGGGAATTGGCATGAGACGACTTAGAGAGTTGCAAGGATCGGGAGGAGAATGAAATCATGATCCTAAAGATCATGTGGTGATCCTAAAGATCGCCAAAATAGCCCATATCCATAATCCCGAAGATCATGGGAGTGACCCTGCAGATCACTTGTATAGTCCTGAAGACTACCACATCACCAACCGTTGTACTCTTTTTCCCTTGGTGAGTTTTTCCCACTGGGTTTTCTCACGTAAGGTTTTTAACGAGGCAACAGGTGCAACACAGCTTACGCATGCTATGCACTCTTTTCTCCTACCATTTTTCCCGCTGGGTTTTTGGAGGAGTTTTTAACGAGGCATAGGCATGACGCGATAAGTTGCCCAAGGGGAGTGTTATGAAACCGGATGAAAACCGGATATTTCCGGTTTATACCGTGTTCCTTTGTGGGCAAATTAAATGGGCAAATTAATGAGCATTGATGGGGTGGTTGGGGGTTGAGGGACATCCTCATCCGAAGCCCCTTGCCTTGCTATAAAAGGACGCCATCGATGGCAACGGGAGGCAATCGGCTCCCGGTTGTAATCCTCCCCGAGAAATAAACAAGAGTCATTATTCTGCCCCATATTTCGTGTTCATCCATTACTATGATTTCGTGTGCATTAGTGAGTGAAAGACAGAGTTGATTCGGTTGTTTCACAACACCGGAAACGCTGCTTTGCTTTGCTTTTCTGCTTTCTCGTCGGGGCTGGCGGGGCACATCCGCACACATGCAAGACTTCAGCCCAATTCAAACATACAGGTTCGAGCCCAGTTCACAGCATGCCAGCCTCGTCGCCATGCTGAGATGTGGGCTTCGGCATCTAGCAATGGATCCACTTTTCGACCTGAATCTCAGCTTCCACTGCCATCATCTTTGGGCCCAATATGTGTCTATGAGTGTATTGCTCCCTCAACTATAGGGGTATTGCTAGGTCACCCCTCAACTATAAAATCGGATATCGGACCCTCGAACTATTGACCCCGGTGCAATTCTAGTCCTTTGGCGGTTTTAGAGGGTGGTTTTGTCGACGTGGCATGACGTGGCATAGATGGACCGCCACGTCGGGTGTCACATCATTATTTTTTTCTTTTTTCTTTTTTCCTGTTCTCTCTCTCCTCTCTCTTCTCTGTCTCTCTGCTCCTCCTACCGATCCCGTAGCGGTTCAAGGCCCCGGTCGCCGATCGCGGGGACCCACCCGGATGCGTCTGCTCGTGCAGTTCGACGAGGTCGTCGCCCGCACACGGGAGCTGCAGCACGACCTCACCACGTTGCTGGACCTCCTCTCGTCACCGTCCTTCTTCGCCGAATCGACCGGGCGTATGGTGCGCGAGATCCGGCAGCGCACCGGGTCGGGCTCCGACGCCCTCGCCCTACTCGTCCCGTTGCTCCGCTCCGAGGACATCACGTTGCAAACCGTGCACGCGTACCGCCGTCGGTCGGGGCGGGGCACGAGTGGTCTAGGGAGTGAGAGAAGAGAGAGAAGAGAGAGGAAAACAGAGAAGAGAAAAAAGGAATAAGAAAAAAAATAATGATGTGGCACCTGACGTGGCGGTCCATCTATGCCACGTCATGTCATGTCATGCCACATCAGAAAACCACCGTCTAAAACCGCCAAGGGACTGGAATTGCACCGGGATCAATAGTTCGAGGGTCCAGATATCCGGTTTTATAGTTGAGGGTGACCTAACAATACCTCCTGTAGTTGAGGGAGCAAAATAGGACTTTACTCTTGTAATTAACATTATTGTTTCTTAAAAAACTGACGTTAATCCTAAAACATTGTAATCAGCATCAAATATCTTGAGAATTAAACTAAATTTTACCATATGTTCTAGATGATTCTTTATGTAATGCAACAGTAGCAGGTAATAATTTACAAATAGATATATGTGGGAATTTTAGAACAATTTACAAATAGTAATGATGGATAATTTAAAAATTTTGTATAAGAATATTTGTATTATTATGATTAAATTTTTTATAATAGTAATTCGGATACACATGATTCGAATAGAACTGGTTTACACACACATCTAGAGGAAATATAACTTGACAAACCTTACAACGACTTGGAAAAACTGGTTTATGCACATGTCCGGTCCGGAGGAAATGCGACTTGACAAACCTTACTCACATGAACCCATGTGCATTTCTCTTTAGGTCTAATTGTCCGACTGATGATTTGAATGAAATGGTCCAGACTTTCTTTGGGGCTACGGGCTACCTATCCGATACAGTGACTTGAATGGAACTGGTTTAAACATATATCCAGAGGAAATACAACTTGTCGAACATTACTTATGTGCGGCCTTACTTTGATCTCTAATTAGCGGTATAAACCCATCTCCTTTGAGACTCCAATATTACAATCCCATTGGCAAAGCAGGATAAAAAGTAAGGAAATGGGAGAGAGAAGTGAGAGGGATGACCCTGCCGTTGTGATGTGCTAATTTTGATAATAGTAAGGGTGGGTAATTTAGAAACTTATATAAATATTGTTTATTTTTTGTAACAACAGTGATAGGTAACTTTTCCTTTATTTAGTTGTTTTTTTCATAATGATAGTGATAAGTAATTTTTTTCTTTATTCTCTTATTAAATGGGAATTTGTAGACCTTAAGACTTGGTTGGTCAAAAATATAGAATTCAAAAGAACAAAATCTCCGCCAAGAGAACAAAAGTAAACAAATCTGTTAAACAAAATACAAAAAAGAACATGAAAAAGTAAGTGACTAGATGATGCTAGTCTGTTGATTTCTGTTTTTAATTTGCATTCAGTCTCCAGCGATAAGGTATAATAATGTCGAAAGCAAAGAATACAAAAGGACTATGGCAGGGAATAAAGGCGAAGTTAAACTGACCTTACCACCACGGGATCGCCGTCTCTGTTCCGGTCCCTCCTTGATTACCTGCCTGTCGTTGTTATCAAATCAAGAATCGCAGCCCTTCGCTGCCGCGTAAGCTGGCCGCTGGGATAAACAAGTGGTTGAGCATGTTGACATGAACAGAGACTTCCTTCGCAGTCAACTAAAAAATATCGTCTCGGCTACTGATTAACCCGTTGTACTACTCGCTTGCCGCGCCGAAGCAAACACATCATATTATACCAAGCTCGAGGGAGGCCGTGGACGCGAGGAAATTACTCGGCGATCCCATTGACGGAAGAAACAGATTCGAGAACGAAAAAATTAAGCCGGAAGCTTAGCTTAGGTTAGCAAATCGGACTGCATCAGCAAGGCGGACTAGTCCATCCTTACTGGTGCGAGGCACTGAGGCGATCGTGGGAACGCTTTGGTTGAAATGGTTGTTCAGTTCGTCTTGCCCACGACACCGGATGACGCCACCGTGATACGCGTGTAAACTCACGGGTTCAATCCGTCAGCTAACCTGTCGTCCTCCGGGATCTCGGAAGACCAGTTCCTGATCCACGAGATGGACGAACGAGCGCGCGCGCGATGGGAAAACTTCCGACGCCGGACCGCTGGCGCACGCAGAAAACGTCAGTTGTGACGTCGACGCCGTGACGCCACCGAAGCAAGAAGAAGGATGGGCAGGTCAAGTCAATGCGAGTTCGCAAATCGCGTTGCCTATATACCACGCGCCGCAGCGCACGATTCACGTGCACGTGCCCTCCTGTAGAGTAGGCGGGGACCGGGCTGCCTGCCTGTCGGTGCGTACGAGGTGGCAATGGAGAAGAACGCGGAGCCCTCGTCCCCGTCCTGCCTCCTACCTCTCTTCGGCCCCTCCGCGCCGGTATGCCCACCGTTTCATTTCTGTGTCGGATATTCTATCAGGCTACGGTTGCCGATGATCTCTGCTTTCCAATGTTGTTGCCTGCACGCGGCACCAACAATCCACACAGGAAGAGAGCCTCGAGGAGAAGCTGAGGCGGCTGAGCGAGGAGAACCGGCGGCTGAACTGCGCGCTGGACGCCATCCTCGCCGACCGTTCCCACCAACCGCGCGCAACATCGCCGGCCGGGGCCCCGAGCAATAATGCGGCTGCGACGGAGGCGGTGGACGCCGCCGGCGGCGTGACGGCGGAGCCGCGGCCGAGGACGAGGTCGGTGCGCGTGCGCGCTGAGCCGTCGGACGCCGAGGCCAACGTCGTCAAGGACGGGTACCAGTGGCGCAAGTACGGGCAGAAAGTGACGCGAGACAACCCGTACCCCAGAGCCTACTTCCGATGCGCCTACGCGCCGTCCTGCCCTGTCAAGAAGAAGGTACTTCATTACGGAACAATCATAGACAATGAAGAAGAAGGAAAAAAAATTCAAATTTGTACTACTCCAAGTAGCTTTTGCTATAAATTTGTATGTCAAAAAAGGATGCAATTTTCTTTTATGAAATAACGCAGGTGCAGAGGTGCGCAGAGGACAGCTCCATGCTCGTGGCGCACTACGAGGGGGAACACAGCCATGCTCAGTCTGTGCAGAATGAGTTCGCCAGCAGCGACGCGTCGACGAGCCAGCCGGGGACCTCCACCGCCCATTCGCTGCCGTGCTCCATCTCCATCAACTCGTTGGCACGGACGATAACCCTTGGTCTGACGAACCGGCAAGGGTCGGCATCCAACGAGGAGGCGGCTGTTGGCGAAATGGTGGCACCGGAGTTTCGGAAGGCACTGGTCAACGAGCTAGTGAATTTCCTCAAGAACGATTCCGAGTTCATGGAGGCGCTGACTAGTGCCGTGACGGCAAGAATGATGGAGAAGACTTCCAACGAGCGGATATTCTAGCTCACAAGTATACGATATTCATTCTCTTGATGCAAACACTGTCAATCATCGATCTATACACATGAATTAATTTCTCCTAAACTGAGTTTTCAAAAAAGATAAGGACTACCATCACATTACGAGGTAAATTAGTGTCTGTGTTAACTTCTATACCCCGCCACACTATGTAGAAATCCCTATTTGATTGATTTTTTAAAAACAAAAGGGTCCATGTTTGCCTATCAATTAGAGCGTTCACTGCATTATGAGTTGTGTTGTGTAATATAATTGTGTTGTGTATCACTGTGCATATACAACTTCAAGCACCCATTTTATTTGATAATGGGAGCCGGTGAGGATGTCTAAACTACAAGCATACGCCAAGCGATTTGTATTATTTGGTATTCACTGCAGTTTTTATTTACTACTAGTACATATTTAGGACATAACATGAAAACATATTGATTATCTTAATTTATGTTTAATAGCTCTAATATATGTTACAGTAATGCAGTACGTAGTACTTAGCACGTGATGCTATTAGCCATCCATGGTGATATAGATTTGCTAGAATTAAAACTTAATCCTCTATTTTTATTTTTTGACGTTCAGACAGGGATCTTAGTTCATTTTTGAACTAGAAAACCTGTCCTAACGTCAACAAAAAATAAATAGAGGGAGTAACTCAGAGTGGCATAATTCAGTAACAGGAAAAAAAAATGGCGTCAGGACATGGACAGCTATGTCACCACACTATCGTCATGCAAACAGGACACACCGTCGCTTAGAATTCTAGAGGAAAAGTTCTTTTTTAGGGCCAATTCTAGAGGAAAAGTTAAAAATAGCCTCAGAGAATGACTTGAAAAGAGCCACCATGTGCTTGACTAGCTGGATAACACCACTATCTATAAAGACTTGACTGACTTGACCCTCTGATCCTTCTTTAACTAAACAGGACACTAGACAATATCTATAATAACGACCTTGCTTTATCTCTGAAGTACAAGTTCCATTCGAGCACCAAAGTAAAAGTTTTGCTGATCAAAGGATTCAAAAGGTATTCCATAAACCAATAATGTGAAGAGTTTAAGCATGCATATGCATCCATGTATATATGGTGGTCGAGTCATTTGCATGAACTTTATGTTCATGTGTTTGAGGCTTAAACTCGAATATCCATCTCTAAACACTTAGTCAACAAATTTAATTTCAGCCCCTAATTTTGTACGATGGCGCCTGACATAGCATCCCTCTAAAATATACTGAAAAGTTGCCTGTAAACGTAAATTTGCCGATTTAAGGCCCTGTTCGTTTCCTGCCCTCTAAAAATTATACCCATCACATCAAAGAGAATCTTACTATTTAATAATATTTTTATTAATTTAATGACAAAACCTATGTCACGACCCCTCTCTAATTTACGAGACGAATCTAATGATCCTAATTAATCTATGTTTTGCTACAGTGATGCTACAGTAAACATCTTCTAATAACATCATAATTACCCTCGTTGGATTCGTCTCGTGAATTAGATAGGGGTCTGCAATTAGTTTCGAGATTAGACTTTATTTAGTACTTCAAAATGATAAAATTCTCTTTAATTTGACCCCTCTAAAAATTATATAGCTGAAAACGAACACACCCTAAGTGTCCTTCGTTGTCTAGTACGTGACATCATACAAATGACGATACAAAGCATACATCATCAGCAAGAGGCAACAAGCCTTGTGCCCAGGTAATCATGCATCGAGACAACTGCCATGGAAAGCACATCCAGCTGAAAAAGATTGTTTGGCACGAGTGGAGAGACAAATTAAACAATTTGGGGTGTGTTCGTTTCCTCCCTTCTAAAATTTAAGCATTGTCACATCAAAGAGAAAATTTAGCTCTCGTAAATTAGTCTAGGGACCTGTAATTTATTTTATAATTAAATTTTATTTAATACTCTTAAATAATAAGATTCTTTTTGATGTGACAGCTCTAAAATTTAGACACCAGAAAACGAACACACCCTTGTTAGAGAAAGATTTTTTTCATGCAAGGACTTACGCCTGCCAGCACTTGACTTGACCGTCTACTACTTTACAAGTGGGGTATGCTGACGTAGTCTCTGCTAGCTGGCTTTCTGAAATGGGCAAGGAAACTGACATCGATGCATGCCTCTTTCCAGCAGGTCTCGTCCACAAGCTTGCAAAGACAAATGTACACTATTCACAATTGCGTATAAATTTCTTGTGAGAACAATAGCAATGGAAATGAAATGGCAAAGACTCGAATCAGTTTTATGCCTCCTCCTTTCACAACAAGAAATTAGATAGCATTCATGATAAAATCAAGTTGGGAAAGCGAAAGAAAAACACTCACCATGACCAGTCCTCACAGTTAGAACTTACAAGTACTATACAAAGGCGCACGGGAAACTTGCTTATTCATTTGGTCTTGGTCGTTTTTCTCTCAGATGCTTGGTGCTTAACTATGTTATGGTTCCCTTAGGATGCTATGCACTCTTCTTCTTAATGAATGGCAGCTCCCTCCTCCTTTTCTTTTTTTTTAAAAAAAAGATAACTTGCCAACCTTTTAGATAGCCCAAGAGACGTTGCACCTTATTAAAAAAAAATCAACGATTCCAGTCAATTATGAATTGAATGGGTTGTTTCTGTGTATTTCCTGTTACAGTTTTCTTTTGTATCCAAAATATCATATCTACAGGGCCACGAACATATATAGATAAGGAGGTCCAATCTTATCCCACTAAAAAATGGAAGACTTCTCAGCTAGGCGACCAATAATTGAGACTAAGAAATTGAATCTGAGAGAGAATGGGAACAAATCATTAGTGTTCCATTATTGAGTTTGCACTCCCTTTGTTCGGGAGCCAGAGAATGGTTATGGCCGAAAGGTCAGATATCTACTATACCTAGTTTAATTCTATTCGGCCCGTGTGAATTGGATGCCTAATTATTTATTCTTCAATATTTTGTGTGCTTAGTTGAATGGTCTTACTCCCCAAACAAAAAAACTGTATTTATATCATATACTAGTTGATAACCCCACGCGTTGCAGCGGAACTAAAAGATATTAACTTTAAAATTATAATCTTTCTCTAATCCATTCTTTATCTAATGATTGAAATTATTATGATGATGTAGCGTAACGTGGATTGAAAGAAAGTCATTAAGACGTGTTAGTGGGTTGCATCTTTTATATACGCGTTGAACCGGAACTAAAAGATATTAACTTTAAAATTATAATCTTGAACTAATTGTGTTAATCTCTAACATCCATTCTTTATCTAATGATTGAAATTAATTATGATAACGTGGTGCAACGTGAATTGAGAGAAATAGTCTTTAAGACGTGCTAGTGGGTTGTATCTTTTATATAAGTAGATTTAGAACACCAGGCATGCACACGTGACAGGTGAAACACCTGCATTATTGACAAGTTCAACAAAAAACAAATCTTAATTTGGCCTATGTAGTATTTAGGCTACAAATATTGTATTGAAAACTAGAAATATTTTGACTTTATTGTATATGCATTTGTTATTTAGACACCACTATGGTTTATAACTAATTTAATTTCTGTTTGTGGACACCCCTTTGTGTTAAAAAAATTATTACAATTACATGACATTAGAGCTGTTATTACCGCAGGGAAACTAACGTACCTTATTAGCTGACGCCAGCTACTTGATGTCATGCAGTATGTCATGTTAACCTTGCAAGTTTCTTCTGCGAAAGAAAGTAGCCTGAACGTCAACACCATTCAAGGAATCCAAGGGAGTGGCACAGAAAAGTCCAATGGAATCCGTTAAAACGGAGGGGTTCTTGTTCTACGCATCATGTGTCCTGGGCCATGTCACATGACTCATGTGTGCAACACGACTCCTTTAGAAGAGTCAATCTTAGATATTAGTTTCTGAAAATGACCGATTAGATATGGTACATTGCAATTGTTTGGCTCCAACAACTGCCACTTGCTACACGTGGCCTCCCTGGCATAGTTGAGTACCAAAATGACTTGGTTTATTGACTTGGCGCTACACACCACAGGAGAGGGAACATGACTTTGTTTCTTGACTTGGCGCTCCAACAATTGCCTCTTTTTTATGACAGAGAAGGCAATACTAAGTCTTACAGAAATGCAAAAGATGACATCCGAAAGAAAACTTAAACGCCAACGGAGAGAGTTTTATAAGTTTCAAGGATTGAACCTTACTCTTTTTATTGGGTTTTCTAAAAATAAAGACGAGGATAAGTTGTTTCTATCTTCTAAGATTTAACCCCTCCCACGTCACAACCAAGGTAAAACACCGTTTTTATAAACGCGAATTATTGTAGGTCCAACCTGAATGTCCAACTTTATTCCAACTCAATAAATATATGACAACCAAGTGTTGTTTAAAATTTTCAAATGATAATAACTAGTTTTATAATAGCTTGAGTAGGACATTTGGGTTGTACCTATATCATCAATAACCGTTATAAACTCAGCAATTTCACATATATGTATATGCACAGTTTATTTCCAGTTCCCTTCCTCACCTATATAATAAGATAAACTCGTCAATTTCACATGGTTACATGGTATTTGCAGATCTTCCTCAAGTTTCAAGGATTCAACCTTCCTTTGTTTTATTGAGTTTCCTAAAGTTTTTAAGATTTGACCCTTCCCACACGGGTTTGTATTTTTTTTTGTCACAAATTAGGATTTGCAACACATGCTAAGCACGCGGTATTATCTCATCACCTCACCTACATGTGCCTCTTGCGCGCGCGAGAGAGAGATTGTTGCGAGGGAGTTACTGTAGTGGACTAGACGACGAGGAGTTGCTTCAAGTCAACGGCATTCACAAGGACTCCAAGGAGAATTGACGAGTCGCCCTCGTCGCGTTTCGTCTTGGCTGGCCCACCGGCGACGGCTCTCTCTGCCCCAAGCAGGTCACGCCGCAGATGACAAGCCGAAGAAAGTGAAAAGAAAAAGGCAACGAAGCTGACATGGAGGTTTTTGATTCCCTGGTTGATTTCGATCGAAGTCAGTCAACGAGGCGAACCTGAAATTTACACGGCAAAGTACAGGATGAACTGTTCCTTCCTTCGTTTCACCCTAAGTGTCGAGATTGCAGTATTGCGTGCCCACACTTTAGAAAGATTATTATCACTGGTAGTATATTAGTATTAGCTTAAGAGCTCGGATCGGACTGCAAGAATTTCAAACGAATTTCGCCTGGTACGAAGTTGAATGTCAAAATACGGTTATTTTTTAGTCGGAGACGAATGCGAAACCAAACCCGCTACTTCCACACGAGTAGAGTAGAACGCGAAAGCAATGGACATTTCGCCTCCGCAACCGCGCCGCATACACACCTGATTGCCCGAACAAGCAGACAACCTCAATGGTCGGAGGACGGGGAGACCCTGCATTTGGTCAATCTCACCCACCGGGCACAGCGGGACGAGGTCGTACGTCATCAATGCCTACGTCATTTCCCTGACGTAGGCTGCGGACGCGGCGCTGGCGCAGGAACACGCGCTCGCCCTCCCGTCCTCCGACCGGCAGTGGCGATCCCAATTTTCCACTCAATTGCGTCACAATTTTCACACGCCGCGACCCGTTGGAAGAACCCAGCGATCCCACGGCCAGATGCCCACCTATATATCCACACGCTGTCCGGGCCGTAGCATCCAAGTTGTCCCACTGATCCGTGTGCACTACTTCCGGCGACCTTGGAACGAGCTGCAAGAACATCCCTTTTCACAGAGGAACAGGGCGCGGCCTTGGAAGTCGAGAGAACGATGCTGCTGATGGACTCGCCGCGCCACGCCGGCTACTCGCCGGTCTGCCTCGACCTCAGCGTCGGCCTGCCCTCGCCGTCGCCGCCGCCGCGGAGCGACACCGAAATGGAAGTTGACTACGCTCGACCGGACAGTCCGGCCAGCGGGCCGGCGATGTCGTCCGTAACCGAGGAGAAGGTAACTGATCGATGCCGTGAACTGCCATCTCATTGCTCTGCATCCAAGGTCCCTGCACCAGCACAACCGCGCATTAATCCCTCCGTGAACATTCGTTCAGGCCAAGACATTGGAGGCCCGGATCACCCAGATGAGCCAGGAGAACCGCCGGCTGACGGAGACGATCGGTCACCTCTACGCCCGGCTCGCCAGCCAGATCACGCTCCCGGCGTCGCTGGCCGCGGGCAAGAAGAGGGAACGGGAGAGCCCCGAGCCGTTGGACTCGTGCGACGGAGTCATCAGCAACCGGAAGTGCGCCGCCGACGCCGACAGCCCCGTTCCGGTGAGCGACGGCGCGTCGTGCAAGCGGATCAAGGTCACCCGGGTGTGCACCCGGATCGACCCGGCCGACACCACGCTCACCGTCAGGGACGGCTACCAATGGCGCAAGTACGGCCAGAAGGTCACGCGCGACAACCCGTCGCCAAGAGCCTACTTCCGCTGCGCCCACGCGCCGTCCTGCCAAGTCAAAAAGAAGGTTCGCACCGATTTTTTTTCTCGACGCATTTGCTGATCGATCGTGCCAATTGCGGCTGCCACCACGCCCACGAGATCTGTCGCTGACAGTAAATGTTCCGTTCCGGGATGATTCAGGTGCAGAAGAGCGCGGAGGACAGCTCGGTGCTGGTGGCCACGTACGAGGGCGAGCACAACCACGCGTGCCCGACGGCGCACGCCGCCGGCGAGCTCGCTAGCTCCGTGCCGTGCTCCTTCTCCATCAACTCCTCCGGCCCGACCATCACGCTCGACCTCACCAGGAAGGGCGGCGCCGGCGGCGTGCGGGTGCTCGACGCCGAGGAGCCGGACCTCAAGCACCTGTGCCGGGAGATCGCGTCGCCCGAGTTCCGGACGGCGCTGGTGGAGCAGATGGCCGCTGCGCTGACCAGGGACGCCAACTTCACCGGGGCGATCGCATCGGCCATCCTGCAGCAGCTGTGAGCTGCCCGAGGTCAAGAGTACCAGGTCGCCGGCCTGGTAGTTCAGAAACTCCGGTCTTCCTCAGAAAATGCGACAGTGTACTTCCATCGAGAGTCGGGACTGATTTCCCCCAATTTTACACGCATGATTGGAAGGTTCCCTATCTTTTTTCCAAAAAAAAAGGCTGAGAAGAAGTGTTCTCTGTTAATAAAATTGTACATTTCAAATGTCCAAAGTTTTCATCACGAATTCAGAGGGGCCGTGGTCAAAGACTAATTTTCATCCCTTTTTATTTTGCGATTGACTAATTATCAACCTCTGTCATTAATATATTTTTGCACCTCGCTGTGAATTGCCTACCTAGCCGAAAACCTCAAGACCTACCCTGACCCCTGACAACTGAATGTTTTTTTCTTTTGACAGCTAGGCATGCCTGTCTGTGTCTAAAGATACACGACCTCTAGCTAAAAGTTATGAGAATCGAAATTTGACAACATATTTTCATGAGCAAAAACTGAAATGAATGTGTACTCTTTTTTTTTAGCAATATGTGTACTCTGTTTTGATAGATTGTTTGTTCATGGGCCCAATTTCTTTCAACCTCTTACCACAGACTGGGCTAGCCCACAGAGTAGCCCCATTCAAGCCTGTTAGTTCTGCTGTACCCACAAGAAGAACTGTTATTGTTGGCCCATGTTAGCAGGTGTCAACAGGTCAAGCATACAGATGAACCGGGAACGGAGTTTCGAACCATTAACTCAATACAAACAAAATACAACAGTAATCCCTCCGTCCTATTGAAAGTGTCGTTATGGTATCTGTGTCAATCAGATTTTTTAAACTTTGACTAGATTTGTAGAAAATATTAGTAATATTTGTATCTACAAATAAGTTGATTATGAAAGTAGATTCAATTATCTATCCGTCGGTGTGTGAGGACACCTCCAAATGGGGGCCTGTCTAGGCTCCCTTCGATAGGTTCGGGGAGAGGACGGATCTGCTCGTGCGAACGTAAATGATCCTAGGAAGCAAGAACACGCAAGGTCTTACCTGAGTTCGGGCCGCAAGATGCGTAATACCCTACGTCCTCGCTCTGTGTGTGTATTGGGAAAAAACTCCCCCTTACATGGGGGTACCCCTCCTTTTATAGAGCAAGGAGGGGAGTACTGTACAAGTACCCGGAGATGTACCCGGGCACCCGGTGGGGGTCCGGTCCCTCCCGGAATATTCCGACACGATCCCGACACAAATCCGTTGCGGTCTCCGCTCCTAGGTTCGCGTTCCCAATCTCTCCCTTCCTATTGGCCGAGAGCCCTCCTGACGCCGTAGCAGCGCGGCTTTCCGAGACGCGGCGCACGGGGAAGACGCGCGCACGTCTGTCGGGCTGCGGCGTCGCCGCAGGTACTCGAGCGCCGCATTAACTCCGGGTGGTTGGGGCGCCGAGGAAGCTACCGGAAGCTTCCTACCCCCGACGCTCCCACTCTCCCGGCTTTCGCGGGCCTTGTGGACTTCGTGGCTTCGCTTATGTAGTAGGCGGTGTGTGGGGCCCCGATCCCAAGTACACCGACACTATCTAATGATACTAATTATATTTAATAAATATTTATAATTTTTCATATATTTTTAGTCAAAGTTAAAAATGCTTAACTTCTAGAGAAACGAGAACGATACTTTCAAGGGACAGAGGTAATACAAAACAGAGAAGCGTTTGGAAACTCTGAACACACCAAAACCATTAAGGCACAGTAGCAGGCTAGCAGGCGTGCGCACAATGTCTCTCGCATTTCACAGCCCTGGCTGATGGAACATGAACTCGATTTTGGCAGATCCGGTGGGGCACAGTAGATGCCACCCCGTGCGCGCCCTATCCAGACAAGTGGAATCACTTTCCGTCGCGTCTTTGCCATTCCCCGCAAACAGAAACGCACCCAACCCTAGCTAGCTAGCTACGGAAATGCCCTTCGTTCCGTTTCAGTTCGTAGCTAGCCAGCCACGGAAAAGTCAGGGCTGTTCTCCACTGTGTGTGTAGCCACTGGCTTTGTGTCAGTTTTCTGCATGCGCATCACACGATACTAGTAGTAGCAGTACAACAGACTCAACAGTGAGCTATACAAGATCGATCGCTTTCGTGCGCGCTCTGTTGCGCGCCTAACTCCGCCGTTCTGATTTAACCGGCCATTTCAGCCCAACCAAGTTCGGCGGAGGAACGCGCTGGCCTGGCCTAACTGTTGTACTCTAGTAGTACTAATCACGAGCTGGATCAGCCAAATTTGGGGATAAGAATGTGCCGACAAGATGCTACTAGACAACACGGCTTCGCGTCAGTTTCTTTCGTCGCATCCATGCATCTGGAGAAGACCAAAACCCAGGTACAGTGGGGGTTGCAGTGCTCAACAACACCGTCCTCCCTGT